>PVHY01003887.1:0-101165 GCA_004024945.1 Uropsilus gracilis
GCTCGTAACCTCGGGCCTCGCCGTCCGCGGACGCCACCCCGGGGCTGCTGCCGGCCCCCCAACGCAGCCCCGACGGCACCGCCGGGGGCCGACGTCCGCCCCTCCGGGAGCCCCCCCAAAGCCAGCCCGACCTCCACACCTCTTCTCCACGGGTCCCCACGGCGCCGCTCGCCCGCCTGTCACATGTCTGCAAACAATAACAAACTCTGGGTTCGTCCGCGCCCTGGGTCCCCGTCCCGCCCCCCCCCGACGAGCGCTGGGGCGCCACGGGGCCAAAGGGGGTGCTCGCGGGTCCCGGCCAGCCGCGCGCAGCGCCCAGCCCCGCGTCGCCCCGCGCGGAGCCCGGGTCATTCATTGCGGTCGCCCGCGTCCACGCCGCCCGCGCCCCGGGCCGCGCCGCTCACCCGGCAGGGACCGCTGCAGGAGGAGGCTCGGCGGCCGGCGTCCGCTTCTCCGCGGGCTCGGCCCCCGCGGGGCTCGGGGCGCTGCTGTCCGGCACGGTCGCCGGCTCGGCGGGGTGGGCGCCGCCGCGACCCGCGGCTCCCGGCGCCGCCACCGGCTGGAAACCGCTCGCGCCCGGCGCCGCCGCGTCCGCCGGCTCCGGCGACGGGGACGAGGAGGACGCCGGCGGCGAGGCGGCGAGGAAGAGCGGCGACTCGGGCAGCTGGTCCAGCTCCACGCTCCGCACTTTGCGCAGCTGCCGCCGCCGCCAGTCTGCCCGCTCGCGGCCCGCGCTGCCCGCCTCCCGCAGGAGCCCCGCGGCCGCCGCGGGCGCGCTGCTCGCCCTGAGGGCTCCTCCGCCACCGCCGGCTTCGGGGCTCGTCGCCCCGGCGCCCGGGAGTCCCGACGACGAGGCGCGATTCCCCGCCGCCGCCGCCATTTTCTCTCGCGGGCTACATTCGCTGGGCCCCTGCGGGGCGGGAGGGGGCGGGGAGAGCGCAGGGGGCGGGCGGACGGGCGGGCGCTGCGCCGCCAGCGTAGGGCCTCCTGCGCCAACTGCGTGAGCGCCGCGCGGACGGGCGGGGGCAGCGCCCGGCAGGTGGAGGAGGGGGCTCGGCGCCGCGCGTGGGCGGGCGCGGCGGGTCCTGACGTGGCCGCCGCCGGGGCGTCCGGGCAGTGCGCGCTGCACCCTCCACGCCGCCAGGTAGAGCCGGACCTCACCGGCGAGAGGAGGAGCCTCGGCGGCGGCGGCAACGCTGGCCACGGGCCGCGTCCTCCGCCGCAATCTCGGCCCTGCGCGGCCGGAGCTCTCTGGAGTGAGTTGCGGTTCCAACTGAGGTGTGGGGTGTGTGCGAGGGGGCGCGGGCTTGAGAGTCCGCAGTCTGTCATTCGCACCGCTCTTGCCACTGGGCGTCGGGGGAACGGGGCGCGCACCCCCACCCCCCACTCTGCGCGGGACGTGCAGGTGGCGCCCTGGGCGGTCGCATGCTTCCAAGCGGGCTCAGAGACGCTGTGTCGCGGGCCAGAAACGTACCGCTGTTAAAAAACGCTCTTCCCTTCTGCCCTCACACGCAACGCGAGTTACAAATAATAAAACCTCAAAGTTTCTTGGAGTCTTTTCTTCACAGCCTGCAGCGCGCCCCTGCCCGCCCCCTCGCCCGCCGTGCACCGGTCGACGCCGGGCGAGGTCGCGAGTCGCGCGTCCACTGAGAGCACGTTTGGGGAAGGAACTAGCGCTGTGCCAGGAAGTGCGCGACACTGTCATCCTCGGCCAGGTCCCGGCCCTCCTGGGTCCGATGCCGCTGGCCGCACGTCCCTTTCCCGGCAGGGTCCGGCCCGAGTGCGGGTTCCCTCCTCCCCTAGGCGAGCAGCTCCCGGAACGCCGAGGCGTCTCGACCCCTGGCAGTCCCTGGGGGCGTCTGTGCGATAAGGTGCTTTGGAATGGGGGAAAAAAACACAACAAAAAAACTCAAAAAACTATTTACATGTTAATGACTTTCAACCTTTCTTCAGACAGTCAGCTTCAGCCGGTGTGGGTTTCTGCCCTCCCTTCTTATCCCCTCCCTTCCTCTCCCCCCCCCCAACTGATTGTCTGCAAAGGGAAAGCTAGAACCCAAGAGAGCAGCGTCCCAGTATTTATTTTGTGAAGCATTAAGATATGGTGGGAGGAGGAGGAATTCCTCAGGAAGAGAAAAGAGAGGTATCTTGTCAAAATTAGACAAAAGTCTGACGGAATGAAATGCCGTTGATTCCTTGAAGATAGAAAAAAAAGAAAAAAAAAAAAAAAGAACAAGACCCTTTCCTGGGCTGAGAATGATGAGCCTAGAGATTGAAAAAGAAAAAGTCAACAGAAACGCTTCTGATTTCATATTGGTTCTTGACTACTGTTCCATCTGCCTTGAAATGTATCTTTGGATAGCTACATCCAGCGATGCAAATTTTGAAAGTTTAGATAAATCTGTTAAAATCTTAAGTCCACATTTAGGCTATAATTATATGCTCTTTTAATGGTAGCCAAGTGTATCATCAAAACCAAACAGTAGTTATTTCCCAGGTTTTCCCGGATTGTCACACCCACCAAATTCTAAATTGAAAAGGGTAAATGTTCCTTGTTCCTATTTAGATCGAAAAACCTTTAAATTTGCACGCGCACACACACCTCCCCACACACCGAGGCATCTGTAAGTGAGAAAATGGACACATTTATTCTTTCGATTGTTTTGCTGTTTGGCCCGGGTAACAAAGTAGAAAGGGGATTTCAGCCAAACATTGTTGCTTCTCATCGTTGCCTCTCAATTTGTACACAGTGACAAAAAGGGGAACTGGTAAAGGGGTTACCAAACGCAGCACTACTGACTGTAATTCTGTGACGTTCATCCACCACACACCTTCATGGAGAAACCTAAGTACTGTTTCTTCACCTCATTTTTGTTGCATTGAGTACTTCCCCCTTAGTTTTTATATAAATATCCAGGTAATCATTAAACACCCACACACCATCAGACTGTTTTTTTTTTTAAAGAGAAACATAATCAAAAGACACCCTTGACTGAAAGATGTATTGTTCCTTTGCCAGATGTTAAAATAGTCTTCTTCAATGTGTATTTAATCCATGGAATTGAGAATGCAGTTTCTGCATCTCAGCATGGTGAAGACTCTGGTTCTGGTTTTGGTGCTGTTGGATATGGCTTTTCAGCACAGAGGCATATGTTGAATTGCCTCCATTTACTTTCTTTAATGGCACAAAGGAAACAGGGTTCTTCAAAGGTTGCTTCTACTCTGAAAACTCCAGTTACTATTTCCAAGCTCTTTATTTCCATTTTCTATCAGATATAAACCTTGCAATCATTTCATTTATGCCCTGACAGTTTCAGTAACCTTTATGCCAGTCCTTTACAGATCACTGCTTCCACATGGTGCTGTTGGGAATTGCCTAAGCCACACTTCTGCTTGTACACCACATCCATTTGGAGGGTTCAGTTTAATATTGCTGCATTTCCTCACTGTGCATAAATATCACTGATGTTGGAAAGAACATAATTAATTTTCAATAGCAGAAACATTTCAGTCTACAATCATATATCTACTGTGCCCATGCACATTTTCTTTGGGCATAGTGTTTGTTGTATTTCCTATTTATAAATTTAAATACATGTAACAGTGCCATCTAAAGATATTTTTATGGATCTTTATTAGGCTAATAGAATTTCAGCTCTCTGTCTCTTTGTCTCTGTGTATGTGTGTGTGTGTTATGCCTCTGGGAGATCAATGTTTTATCAGACACAAATAATAAGAATGTAACCTTGAGAACAGAGCAAGTATTGGTTGCCATGAGGTTTGTAAATACTTATGGAATATACTTGTAGCAGAGTTAAGGCAAAAACGTGGTTTCCCCATGCTCCATGACTTGCAGTATACTTGCAGAAGAGTTAAGGCTGCAATATACTTGCAGAAGAATTAAGACTAAAATGTGGTTTCCCCATGCTCCAGTTATTTCCAGATGTTCTGAGTCAGGAAATCTTGATATCTATGGGAAAGTTGACCCACTATGAAGGCACTGTGGGTGGTGCTATAGTAGAAAGTTTTTTACCAGTCTCCATTTGATTATCTCATGCAGCAAGAGACACCTGTCATTGAGGGGTAATGTACAACTGGCCCATATGGTGGATGCCTAGGGTACCTACATGGGTGATTCTTGGATCTGGAGAGATTCTGTCATATTTGTTCCCAAACCAGGTTACAACTATTTGAACTGTCCTTTTGGAATTTAAATAAATAATATTAACTGATAATTAATAAAACATGAGTATATGAGTGCAAACAGTTGTGCCATTGAAATCAATCAACATTAAATGCTTTGAACAGATGAGTGAGAAAAAATCTGTGAGTTGGTTGTGGGTATGATGACTGTAAAAGATTGGGAAGGAAGCATTCAAATCTTGAAGAATTTACTTTACATCCTATCAGTTCTCATACTGCTTTAAAGAAGCTAAAACTGGAAAACTATAAATGGGACATGTAAAAGAAAAATATGTGGAACTCTAAGTAATGAATCTATACTGAAAAGACTGAGGCTCTACAGCCTGATAATAACAAAGAGTATATATACACATATTATAAATATATACATATGTCATGTGAATATTTTGCATTTATTTACATGCATATAAAAACTAAATTTTCTAGTAAATAAAGAAAAACAGCTAATTAGGATTTTATATTAAAAATAAAATAACAAATAAAATTTGATCTTCCAGTTAGCAAAATTTTGCATACCTTTACTACTCTACTTTGAGTTCTTTGACTCATGTTGATTGCTTTTTTTGGTGTATGATAATCTAATATGTTTCTTTTTGAATCTTGTGGCTTAATCATGACTATTATTTTTGCAAAAAGTACTCAGGCTTTATACATTTTCATACAGTTCGTCCTATAATATTCAATATGTTCTTTGGGTTGGTAACCATTCTTTCCTATTTTTTGATTAGTTGTGTATAGTCATCTTACATTGTAAGTTTTGTCAGTTTTTTTTTCCCTTTGTAATCTAGTGGTTCAATTCTGCTAAATCCTACACTATGACGAGGTTTACATGTGACCTGAGAAGTTAAGGATCACTTCCACTGACTTCACCTACTCCTGCATCTTGAACATGGTACCTTTAGTTTCCAGTTCATGGGCATTATTTCAGGGTCAAAGCTGCTACAGAAATAGTCAAAAAAAAAATTGGCATCCATTAAAGCAGTGCCATCCAATCGACATCAAGCAAGTCACAGATGTAATTTTAGATTTTTGTAGTAGCTGCATCAAAAAAGGGTAATTAATTTCAATAACATTTTATCGTATATAAATGTATCAACATATTTCTATATGTCATCAATATACACATTTTTATTAATGGTATCTCTTACCATTTATGGTTGTACTCGATCTTGAAATCTGGTATGTACCTTAGAAGATCCCAAACATCTTTCTTAACCACATTTCAAGTGCTCAAAAGTAGTTAGTATTGAACAGCATAAGCCTTGAGGATAGGAGCCTTATGAACTGTGAAATGCCTGGGTAGGCCAAACCGCTTATAATAAAAAGTACATCCAGTTGTATATTTTTGGGGAATAGAGAAGAATCACAATAGATGTACCTTAGTAATAGATAACTCCATAAATCAGTCTTCATAGGTCCAGTAGCAAATCCTTCAAACAAATTTTAAGCCCGGTTATCAGAATTATTTTCTTCTAAACATTAGTTCTAATTCTGTCACCTCTGTGCAGACACTTGGATGGGTCCACATTCCATGGTAGACAGAATCCAGATTCCTTCTTTCATTCATTGGTAGTTGCTAAGTGTCTTAACTACTTGACTGGATACTATACAGGACCCAGGAACACTGTAGCAATTAAAATAGGTCTGCTCTCTACGCTCAGGGAGCTCCCAGTCTATCATCTCCCTCCACTTTCCACCACTCCACTGAGAGTTCAGTTATCTCCATAGTTTGCCCTGACCTGAGACATGACTCCAGCTACAAATACCTGCTCCTCAGGTGAAGAACCATTTGTGGTTCTCTTTATTTCAAGCTTTCACATGTGGATTTCTTCCCCAGAAAACATTTCCTTAAATCCACCCGAATCTTGACCATCATCAGCCCTGAGACAGCACGACTTCTGATATCTGGAGAACTGAGGTTAGTACAATGGTAGTGCCATACAACACAATTATTTATTAGTTAAAATGTAAGCCATTCGCAAGTAAAATATGGCACAGGTGACTGCCTTGATAAATATACCTTTGTAAAGACACAATTGAGTACTTCATATAAATCTATGACTTTCAAATGACTGACCTGACAAAATATCAAAACAATTTTATTTAACATCATAATATCTGGGTGTTTCATTTATGGGTTGATAGTATTTGGATGAAGAATAATTAAAAAAAAACACATGCATTAATTTCCTAATTTTTATTTCAATAACTTTACACGATAATTGAGAGTTTCACACAATTTGTGCTAAATTACTTGAGATAATCTATTTATGATTTCTAAAAGACAGGATTGTGTTTTAAAATGCAAATTTGATGAATATCAAAATTTTGAATAAAAATAAACTGAGTAAGCTTGAAAAACTGTATGTTTTCAGATAGTTTATTAAAGTCAAACTCTTTGAAATCCAAGTCACCCATATCTATGAAGTTGCAGATGTAAGGAACAGCAACACATTGCACACATTTTGCCTATACCCACATAATTACAAATTCTAGTCATATATATGTTGCTTAACATTGCAAAATGTTCCTCAGTCTTTGTGTGTAGGTGAGAATTGTGTGTAGGTGAGAAGCTCCGTACACACAATTATTGTGTGTAGGTGAGAAGCTCCAGACCCACAAAATGAGACCCACAGAGAACACTTGGACCTCTGGGATATGACATGTTGTGATTCAGCAATCTGTTGCATTCCTGTTTTCTGAAGGGATAGATTTGACAAATTAGCTCATTTGTCATGCTCTAACTAAACCCTTCTACTAGCAGGTCCTTCTTGCTCTAAATGCTGTTGCTTTCTAACATGGATAGGGGCACATTCACAAACCTCAGCATCTCAAGGTGTGGGACAACATGTGTGAGGCTGTGTTCCCCCAGGGCCTGAAAGACCCTGGACTCTGGAGCAAGTATTAGGGTTAAGGATTTTGCTGAGCTAGCACTGGGCAGGCACCAGGCCTGAGTGACCAGGAAACTGGGTGTTCTTTCACAAATTTGATTTTCCACATTTGTAATACATGGGGCAATAGATGTAATGCATGTAATACATGGATGTACCAAGGGCAGAGGCACACTCTTGCTCAGGCCTGTGGGCTATACTCCTAAGACAGGCCTATTCTAGATGCTGGCAGTAGAAAATTGGGACAATGCCATTGTCCCTTGGAAGCTTACCAGAATTTGCCTTGTAGTGGAGCCACTTTTGTTCATGTCCACATTTTCCATTAGTTTATAAGGCCCTGGCGAGACAAACCATCTCCTATTCATGATTTCTGCTGTCCAAGAGACCCTGTCTCAGTGCCTAGCATGTAGGAGATGCTCAGTTAACAGTCAATTTAGGTGATTACAAAGCACTAACTACCTAAGACTCTTTAGGATTTGACCTTTAATTACAATATTCTCTTTCTAGTAGGGAATTCTTGTTCCTTAAAATGATACTACTTCATTTGCAATTTCACTTTTATGCTTCTTTTAGGAAAGGATGAGAATTTTATTTCATATGTATTCTAGTTGTCTGTTATTTGAGATAGTTGGGGGATGCAGGGAGAAGGTAGAGAGAGTGAGAAGTAGAGGGAAGGAGGGAAGGAAAAGGAGAAGAGAAGCAAGGAGAGAGAGACAAAGAAGCGTCAACCAGATAAGGAGCAGAAAGGTTTGCAGTATAGACTCAGGAAACTAAGGAAGATGAGAAACTATAAACTCAAGACTTAGAATAGTACTTCAAGGACCTCTGAGGAAGAAGGGGGCGCTGGTGGAGGCTGCAAGATGGAACCCTGAAGGGCAAGGCAGTGCTGAGACATTGAACATTTGGATTAAGGTCCCTTAGAAGAAAAATGTTTCTAGCTTGTGTACTCTTTCTCACACATGAAACAAATATGAAAGTTTGTAGGCAGAGGGCCCTGAAAAGTTTATAAGGAGCAAAGAACATTACAAATGATTAATAATTATTACCAGGAAACATTTGATGAGCATTTACTCTATGCTGATACAGGGATCCGCATGTCACCTGTATTAAGACCATTAGGTATATTAACTCATTTGAGCTACACAATAGCACTATGAGGCCAACATTATGAACATTTCAGTCTTATAAACTGAAGCACAGGGCGGTTAAGTAACTTAATGAAGCCTCTTCAACCAGGAAGTGGTAGAGGCAGGATTTGAACTTCAAAACTCTGATTCCATCATCCACTCTTTTAACCTCAAACCTATATATAGTACATATTATTAGTAATAACAGTAAGATGTGTATGTATATGAACACACACATATATGTACACATATGTATGTACACATATGCACACACAGGTGCACACAAGTATACATAATACAATAATGTATATGTATGTATATATTATACATAATATAACAATGTGTGTATACACAATACACATACATGCATACACATACATGCATGCATATGTATACACACTTGTGTACAATACACACATACGCACATTAGTATATTATATTATGCAATATACTTACTCAAGATATGTGCATATGTATGCATGTGTATATACACATGTATCTACAGATACTTGTATGTATATATGGTGCCTACATATATAATATACATACACATACATGATCATTATTAATTATTACTATCTTACTATCTTACCATTATTATTACTATAATACATAAAATTACTTATTCATGAGATCTTTCAAAAGTTTTTGTCTCATTGCAATTTTCATTTTCCAATATTTTAAGAATCTTAAATGAAAATTTTACCAAAAAGATCTTTACAAACACATCCTTGTGAATGGGGAGAGGGAAATTACATGCTGTACTTCACTGAGAAAGAGTAGATGCATATAAACATTTACCTTTAAAACATGACAGGTCTTAAAAATTTACAAGGAAATGGAACACATAGAAGGGAACAAAAACCAGGGGCTTCAGTAGCCGTTAGACGTGTGCTCAAGTCTCAACTTTTCCTTCACCAGCTCTGTGAGTTTGGAAAAGTTGTACATATTTTAGTCATCACCCTTACCACTGCTTTGGCACACATGAGGCAGATGTACATGCCATCTGCTGGCCTTTGAGGTTCACTTTGCTGCAGATATTGCAGTCTGTTAGGGGCTCACACTGTAACCCCAAGAAGACCTAAACCAATGATGGAAGCTGCAGTGCTGTTCTACATTGATTGGCACCAACTTGTAAGAAACTGGAGTTTGATCTTTTCCCAGCTCCAAGTTCAGTGGTAAGTTAAGATTGGTCATTATGGGAGTATTAATACTGCTGGTGTTCGCAAGCACTATAAATCACTCTAAGTCACTTACCCTCTCCCAGAGCTATTTGTTAAATGCTGACCAATATTTGAGGTCTTTTAATCTATAGCAAATAGTTGATTTGGAAGATGAAGGCAGGGAAGTAGAGAAATGAGAGAAGAAAGGCACATGTAATAGATTGTATTTCCAAGTTGTCTACTATTATGAAAAACTGGAGAGTAACTCTAGGGGAAAAAAATCTAGAAGTCATTGCAAAACACATCCTGAGATCTGAAAAAGCAAGCAACAGAACAATATATAATTCCATTTTTGTAAAGTTTATACAAATTGTTTTATAGATTTAAATGGCCTTTTTCAATACTTATAATAAGTCTTTAAGTAAATAACAAGTCTAAATCATGCATAAAATTATAATTTTTTTAAACATTAGGTGCTACAACACCAGGTTCTCTTTTTGAAATATAAACCTTTATAACAGATATTATTTACTTCTTTCCTTCCAAGTTTCAGTGTTGAAACTTTGAATTGGTTATGAAGCTTTCACATCTCAGTCTGAAATTACAACCTGGAAGAGACTGATCCTTGTATTCAGTGTAGCCAGTGGGCACACAGCAGCCTTTCAGTACACTAAGCAATTCAATGGATTGTTTTTGCTAAGTTGGAAAAACAAACTATAAGGAAATACAACTTATGATCAGTAAAGAATTTTGATTTTTGGACCATGTTTCGTACCATTGTCTGTGTACTTAATAGGACACCTATATAGACTTCCATCCCTAATTTACAAAGGAAAAGAATTTTTTTGGCTTTTTTATTTATATTTTTTAATTTATTGCACATATATACATATAAATATTACATCATTGTCTATGCCGAGGTTCTCCTACCACCTTACCACCCGTGAACCATCTCTTGTGCCTAATTTTATCTTCCTTCCCCTCTCTTGTTCTATGCTTCAGTTCTGTTGGCAGTTTTAAATTTTTCTTGTCCAGTTGTTTTCCCTATATCCCTCATATAAGTGAGACCATCCAGTATTTCTCTTTTTCTTTCTGGCTTATTTCTGCTAACATGATTCCTTTTAGCTCCATCCATGTTGCTGTGAATGACGTTAGTTTGTCTTTTTTGATTGATGACTAATATTCCATTGTGTAGTCCATACCACAACTTTTTGACCCATTCATCTGTTTGGGGGCATTTGGGTTGTTTCCATATCCTGGCTATTGTAAACAGTGCTGCAATAAACATCTGAGTACAGGTGTCCTTTCGATTTATAGACTTTTTGTAAACTTTGGGTAGATATCTAGAAGTGAGACTGCTGGATCGAATGGTAGTTCCATTTTCAGTAATTTCAGGGTCCTCCACGTAACCTTCCATGATGGCTGGACCAGTTTGCAATCCTACCAGCCGTGTAAAAGTGGTCTTTTCTCTTCACACCCACACCAGCATTTGCTGTTGCCTGTTTTTTTGACATGGGTCATTCTTACTGGTTTAAGATGGTATCTCAGTGTGGTTTTAATGAAAAAGAATTTCTAAGATCAAAAAAGTGGTAGTAGCACTGCAGAGTCAGCTCTGGAACACAGGAAATCTCTGCAGAGAGCTCTCCCCATCAGCCCTCCCCCTCACACACATTTATTGGTAATTGTAGGGAACATCCGTTGTTTCAGATGATCTTGTGGGGAGAGAATCTGCTGTAGGAGGACAAGGCAGTATATACATGTTTGAACAGAAGCATCCACTCTTCTTAATTTTGTAGATTTTGCAAGTTATATCCTATTCCAGACTGAGAAAGCAAAGACCAACTGCAAACCACCTTTCTTGAAGAAATGCTCAAAATGGGAGGAAGTCACAAGGCCATCTTTTTTATTAAATAAATTAGTGTAAAATAGATAGGCATTGTTGTTATAACCCATTGTTATATACGAAAACATGAGACTTCCAGCTAGTTTTATGGAAAGAAAATATTGGAGTAGGCATTGTGACATTATGAAATGAACTTTTCATCCTTTTTTAAAACCATTTTTGATATAGTGGAGTCAATTGAAAATTTTTATTTTAAAGAAATAGTAAGTTTTTTAAATTTTCAAATATTAGAATGCTGAGGGGGTGTGAAAGTCATAGAGAAATATGGGAAATCAAAAGCATTTGAAATGTAGAACTTTACTAAGCAAATTTTAAATTTGTTTTTCCTAAATGCAATTATTTTTATTATTATTTTTTAGAGAGACTAAGTCTCACTACGTTACCTGGGCTAGTCCCGATACCATGGACTGAAGCAATCCCAACCTCAGCCTCCCAGGTAGCTGGGATTACAGGCACCTACCACCACGGGGCCGCTTTTTCTAGACCAGGTCTTGTTATGTTGCCCTCGGTAGTCTCGAACCTGCAAAAATCAAGCAATCCCGGGCCTCTTGGCCAGCGCTTGGATTGCAGGTACCCGCCACTATGTCTGGCTAAATGAGATGATTTTGAACACCGTTGTCTATTGGTACTTCGACTGTGCATTGAAGGTTGAGTAGACTCAGGCCATTGGCATTTTTCTATGCTTTTTTTTTCTACTGTTTTGACACTTGTTTGCTGGGACAGATGTTCCCTGTTGCAGTTTCAAGCCAGGGCCAGTTTTGCATATTCATATGATAGGTACAGTTTTTGCATATTCATCATCTGGTTTGGGGAGCTGACAGTCAAGTCTGTCACTTACTGGAGCCACTAGATGATGAGCATATATTTAGAGTGGTCCCTTTCAACTCAGCTGATTTCTGGTGCCCTCCTTTTACTTGGATGCAATTTTCATTTTATTTTAAGGTCAGTATCTCAACACCTGTCCTAACTTTTCATATTAACATCATTATCATCCTCCTCATCACCATCATCATCACCATCATGCTTGCTAGTAATGTTAGCTCAAGTAATT
This sequence comes from Uropsilus gracilis, assembly GCA_004024945.1. Classification (NCBI taxonomy): domain Eukaryota; kingdom Metazoa; phylum Chordata; class Mammalia; order Eulipotyphla; family Talpidae; genus Uropsilus; species Uropsilus gracilis. The sequence continues at coordinate 12,336 of PVHY01003887.1, forward strand.
GCCAAGTTACTTTGATGAGTAAATGGCATTCTCCACAGTTGGGTTCTCTGTGAAAAGCTGTTTTCTTAACACAGGGAAGTTATTGCTAGATTCACCAATTTCCTTATCAATATATACCAAAGCAGGTGTCTGTTTGAGTGAGCTTATAAAATCTCAGAAAGAATCGTAATCTTTCTAATTGATATTGTGATAGTTAATATTTCTACTATTTTTCCTTGCTTCTGTACTTCGCCAAAAATGAGTTGATTATTTTTAAAGGAGGAGGAATATGAGATAATTCAGAGAATAAATATGTATGTTAAAATTATGGTGGAAGGACTAAAGTTAGGGACAAATGTCCATGAGAATGAGCAATTTAGGGTCAATTAAACTCTGCATGGCAGGTGTTTGTGTCTACTGGCACTGAGTTTCTTCCTTCTACAGCTCTTCTAGACAAGTTTTTCCATTTTGAAGACTTGGCAGTGAAGCCTTAGAAAACTTATTTTAATTCTGCCCCAAATCACATGATTGGTAGGATACGCTGCAGGTATTCAGTATTTTTCCACCAAACATCACTGCTTCCATGAAGAATAAATGTATTCTTTGTATAACAATCAGTCATTACTTAATCAGTCAACAGATACTTATGAAATGCCTATCAGAGACCAGGTGCTTGAAGGTATTTTGGAGAAGGGATAGTGTAATAATCACAGTCATCCACCAGTTCTATTTTGATCAGTAGCACAACATTTCCTGACAATTCACAGGGCTTAGAATTCTAGTGGGTGGCAAATAACATTTCTTTGAGTGATGCTGAGTAACTCAAAAGAACAGCGACTGCTAGCTTACCTCAATATTATATACTAGCTCACTGTGGTATCAGGCTTGAACCAAGGAACATGAGACTGGGGTTTCATAACAGATTCTAGATATTTCACTAGAATTAGCCAACATGAATAGTTGGCATTCAGGAGACTCATATGTTAATATTTTTGAGAGTTCAGTTTTGTGTTTTCTCTTTTGCAAACTGAAAGCTTCATATTCACATTCTTACCCCACCCCCATTATGTTTATTGATATCAAGTTGGCTTATTTGTTTTAGTGATAAGAGGTTCAAAACCTGTGAATGTATATTTGCACACCATGCCCACTACTAATTCTCCATCTTCTTCTGCTCCCATCCCTCTATCTTCCTTTCTGAATTTTTGAGAAAAAGTCATAATGTATTTTAAACTCATTGCACCAATGTACAGTTCCCACTAACAGTATATGAGGGTTCCCTTTTCCCACACTTTCATCAACTCTTCGTTAGTTGTGTTCTTGGTGTAAGTCATTCTCAAAAGAGTGAGATGATAGCTCACTTTGGTTTTGATTTGCTTTTCTCTAATAAGTTGACCATCTGGATGTCCTTTTAGGAGAAGTGTCTAATCATATCTTCTGTTCCTTTTTTAACTGTTGCTCAGTTGTATGAGTTCTTTATATAGTTTGGGTCTTAATCCCTTATTGAATGTATGATATGTAAATATCCGTTCCCGTTCAATACACTCTCTTTTGTTCTGCTGATGTTTCCTTTTGTGTGTAGAAGATTTTTTAAATTTGATTTAGTCCCACGTGTTTATTTTTTATTTTATTTCTCTTTTTGTTTGGGTCGAGTCTCCAAAGACTTCTCTAATTCTGATAGCATGAAACTTATCACCTATCTTTTCCTCAATGTATTTTATGATTTTGTTTTTTCAAATTAAGTTCTTTATATCCGTTTTGAATTGATTTTTCTGTTTGGAGTTAGGGAGTGATTCAGTTTCATTTTCTGCATGTGGTTGTTCAAGTTTCCCAGCTTCATTCATTGAAGAGATTTTCCTTTTTTCATGACTCCTGTGTCATAAATAGAATGTTGGTGTAATCACAGGTCTATTTCTGGGTTTTAGATTCTGTTTGATTGATCTATGTATTTTTATTCCAACTCTATAGTCGTTTATAATATAGTTTGAAATTATAATTTGCATTTCTCTAATAAGCTGACCATCTGGATGTCCTCTTAGGAGAAGTGTCTAATCACATCTTCTGTTTCTGTTTTAACTGTTGCTCCTGTTTTAACTGTATTGTGTAAAGTGCTGCCTCATCTTTCTTCTTTTTGTGTTTCCATATATATTTTAGTATTTTTGATCCTATTTCCTCAAAACACTAAAGATTTTGAAGGAATTATATTGAATCTGTATATTGTGTTTGGTAAGATGGTCCTTTTGACCATATTAATTCTCCCCAACCATGGCCATGGTATGTCTTTCTCTTTGTGTCTTGTTTTAGAGCTTTTTAAACAATGTTTTATTTTGTTTCACTTCCTCAATTAAATTTATCCCTAAGTGTTTGGGTCTTTTTGATGAGATTGCAAACAAGATTGTCATCTTAATTTTATTTCTTTCTCCCTCATTATTTGCATACAGGAATGCAACAGATTTTTTTATGTTGATTTTATAGTCTGCTTCTTTACTGTATCCTATGTTTCTAATAGTTTTTTTAGTGGAATATTTTCAGTTTTGTCTATATCTTATCATACCATCTGCAAAAAAGAATGACAATTTCCTTTCTTCTATAATGGGGATTTCTTCTCTTTCTTGTTGTCTAATTGCTCTGCTAGCTTGATAAAATTATGACATAAAATGTATGCAATAAAACAATATCCATTTTGTAAGAATACATGCTACATGCAAGCACAATCACATCTACTAAACATATTTAACACAGAAGAGTGGTTGTGATGAGGGAAGAGGTAAAAGATTGAAACATGAAAATTAAGAGATATAAGTAGTGAATTAAAAAAAAACAAGAAAAGAACATTGTACTATTAGACTAGACTGAGGAGTCTGATTAACTCAGTCTTCTATCTCTGTACTTGAAAAAAAGAAAAGAAAAAAGAAAAAATGAGCTCATTGACACAATTTTTGAAAGATTTCAAGTAATGGATACTTAAGATCTTCCCTGAGATTAAAACCCTGGCCCACCATTCATCTCCTTGTCCTGTGTTGATCTTGTATATTGGTTCTCCAACCATAACTTACTTACCCCAGTCATTCCCAGTTATAATCTTTACTTTTTATCTTAAGGACATGTGAATACCCAAAGAACTTTGACCTACTTTGATGTTAACATTGGAGCAAGAGAACCCTTTTGCCAACCAGTCTTTGACTTGCCAGTCTTTTGGTGTTACTTAGCTAATTCTCTCATATAAAATTTTGTTCTGTAATAATTTCTTCCTTTTGTGAGCATTTTGTTTATTTAGAGTTGATTGGGCCACTGATCATTCTTTGCCTCTATTTCTGTGTTGTTTGTTTATGTTGCAATTTATGTTTTAATGTACTACAACTTTTCCTTCCTAGGCAAATTATACATTTCTTATGGATACAATATATACTTTATGCTTTTTTAAATATTCCATACAATAACTATCATAATTTTTATGAAGTTGAGATGCTATATCAGTGATTAGTTCACAGATTGTTCGCTAATATTTTTGGATGTACCATACTGATTCGGAGTCTCCAAAAAAATGTACTTTTCAGGAAAAGGTTTCAGTATTTCCTGATAGTATTGTGTATTGATTTCTTTAATGTGCTTCTGTTTCTTCTGTTTAAGAATCAGTATATCACCTTTTTAGATGTACATGAATTTTAACATAAGTAGTTTATAATGTCTTGACATGTAACATGTGACTTGTGATTTTCAATGTAACAGAGAGTTGTATGCACTACTTCTTTAAGTGCTGGATAGAAAATTTAAAGGGATAGCACTGCTGAAAAAACTTCAAAAAATATAGTCATTTTGACAATATTACATGTGTTTAGAATTAATTGGTTTGAAATTATACTTATTGTTATAATTAACCTTAGTTTTGAAACATAATGTATATATTCCTACATGACCTTTATTTGCAGATGTCTCTACCCTTGGCTGGGAAGGGCATTTCAGCAATCTTATTTTAGTAATTGCACCATATCAAACACAACAAAAGCAGTCCTGAGGCTGAAGAGTATAGTCCTTTCAAAAAGGGTTCATGTAGCATATTCAGAAGGTCGTAGGTCTAAATTCCACTGATGCCTTACATTCTAGTCTCATGGCAGAGAATGGGAGTGTAAATGAACATTTTAATGTTAGGCTTCAGCCATGTGGTCCTACTCATTCTATTTCTCGAGTGTTTGCTGTTTCAGAGTAGAATCTGAGTCTTGGAGCCAGCGAGGAAAGGTGCCAACTCCAGTAGTTTTTCTTAGTCACTTAGAAGGCTTAAAACCATAGGTTGCCTTCAAGACCCCTTTAGCTTTGCTGATAGCTGAGAAAGTGTAGGACACACAACAGAGTATGTTATGTTCAGTTCACCAACAGTGCAAGGGCACCCTCTCCCTAAAAATAAACAAATGAATTTGACAAATAGCTGTCCAGGATTTCACTAAAAAATGAAGAATGAAGCTATTTTAAGCATACACAAAAGTTTTGTGTCATAAAAGGTCTTGACTTAACAATGGGCTGGATCCTCAAATGCCCTGGTTGTAAGAGACCACACATGATAATTACTGAATCAAGTGAAAATTCTTGAACTCCTCTGTATTTAAATTAGAGTATCTAATTTTTACAGGTGGAACTGAGATACCATTTTAGAAGCTAGACATCTGGAAGCTGTCCTACCAGGAAACGAATTGACGTTAAGTTCTATGAGTGTCTAAAAACAGGTTATCCCGTTTCAAATATTTCAGTACCAAAATAAGACACTAAATCATCTGAAAAAGTCTCCAAGCCCTCCCTGGATAGTCACTCCGACTTCTTTCAATCAGTGCATTTGAGGTGAATTCATGGGGATAAATTATGGTCCTTGTTTTCTCTTGTAGCCTTCAAGTCCATTTGACTTCCTGATGAAGATTAAGTCTCTTCTTGTTCATTAATTCTACTCCAAAACCAACTAAAAAGATTTCATTTGTACTTTTTTTGGTTTTCTCCACAAATCTGTACACATTTGATATCATGATGACAGTTGAGAAAAATTAAGATTTTTACTTTTTATAATTAGTTTTTAAAGAATACTTTTCATTTGTGTGCTTAAGGAGATGTAAAGTTAGCAGATGAATTTAGTTGGAATAACATTTTAGAAGCACAGAATTAATGAAGCTTATAATATTTTATTTCTTAAATTATTAAACCATATTAAATTACAAAATTTCATGGCAATAATAGGGTTAGGTACTCACAAATTAGTTTTAAGATGTACAGATATTTTGCTATTCTTGTTTCAAATATTTTTAAATATATAAAATGCAAATATATAAAAATATATAATATATTTTATACATAAAATTATATTTAAATATTAATATATAAAAACCTCCATTTTTTATTCTATTCCCTGCATTCCAGTTGGAATTTTGATTGAAATTTGCATTTAACTTATAGAATAATTTGAGAGAGAATTGATTATTTTATTGGCTCTTTCCTCCCATACAAAAGCATAACCTTTTATTTACTACTTGCATCCCACTTTCTCTTATGTAGATTGAAAACTCTTACTAGTCTTAATATCAGTGGTTTTTTTGTTTTTTGGGTTTTTTTTTTTTTTTTTGAGACTAGGTCTTGCTATTTTTGCGTGTGAAACCACAGACTCTTGTTGCCCGGGGTATCACAGACTCAAGCAATCCCCAGCCTCAGCTTCCCAGGTAGCTGGGATTACAGGTACGTGCCACCACACCCAGCTATATTTCTTTGGAACTAGGTCTTGTTTTGTGCCCCTGGCTGGACTCAAACTGTGATCCCTGGCTCCAGCCATGACTTCTTAGGCTGCTGCTTACAGGCATGCGCCACCATGCCCGGCCTCAGTGGTTTTTTTGATGGGCTTAAGAATATTAACTCACAAACTGGACTTAGAAGAATAGTATAGAATATACAGTAAGCATTGCTATTGTTATAGTGTATTGGAATTTTAGGAGATTGTAACTCTTCTAGTGAGTATGAACTATTTTATTGATTTGGGTTTGCATTTCTCTAGTGGTTAATGAAGTGAGCATCTTTTTACATAGATATTGGCCATTCATGTGTCTTCTTTGAAGAAATGTCTTTTCTGATCCTTTACTCATTTTTTTTGATAGAGTTTTCTTTTTATTGTGGTTTTATAAGAAATTCTTCATTGATTCCATTTCTTTTGCAGTGAGGTACAATTCTGGGCAGAAGGCAAAGTTTTTTTGTTTTTATTTTTTTAATTTTAATTTTATTTTTTTGATTACACAGATATAATTTTGATTTATTTATTGTTTACATATATATTTATTTACAATGCTGTATTCTCCAGGGTTTTTCCTACACCTTTATACCCAAGTACCATCATCTCTATATCTTGATCTTTTGTGCTCATCCCTTTCCTTATTTTTCCCTCTTTCCTCCCTCCCTCTTTCTAGCTGTGTGCTTTTGTTCTCTTGTCAGATTGCTAGTTTTGACTTTTTCTTGACCTTTTGTTTGTTTCCCTTATCCCACTATAAGTGAGACCATCCGGTTTTTGTCATATGTATATATTTTTACATCATTGTATACCCCAAGGTTCTCCCACCACGTTGTCACCTGTGAACCATCCTCTTAATTCCTGAACTCATTCCTCCCAAAAATTCACTCTCCCTCCTCCTCCCTCTGCTTTCATTCTGTCAGTTAGTTTTAACTTTTTCTTATTCTTTTGTTTGCTTGTTTTCCCTATATCCTGCATATAAGTGAGACTATCTGGTATTTCTCTTTTTCTTTCTGGCTTCTTTCTGCTAACATGATTCAGAAGGCAAAGTTTATTAATTCTCCATTCACTAGCCAGATCCCCACATTATGACGAAGTCTCAGTTTTGGGGTCCTACCTTGTGTTGAACCAGGCCATGCTTCTTGACCCCAGGTAGGCTGTTAAGCTCATCACCTATGGCACAGTGTTGCCCTTGTTGACCCGTCTCTCTGTGACTTCCCACACCACTTCTTGTGTACTGAGATTTTTTAGCCTATCTTTGGAGTTTAAGCTTGTATGATGCATTCCTATGTGTTGTTAATATGAGAGATTTTCCAGGAGTCTAGTCCTCCATATTCTTGAGAGCAGTTACTGTTTTTGTACTGTTAAAAATATGCATGGGGGGGGGGTGGTCCATGCAATCCTATGGAACTTATGAGTATAAAAATAGAAGAATCTCATTAAGATTGATCACTATTGCACTTTATAGAGAGAACAGTTATTCTCACATTTTAGTAAATGTGAGATTCATCCAAGACTTTGTTAAAAATGAATTCTTACACCCTAACCCCAGAGCTTTTGATTTGTATGTCTTGGTTGGGATCTGAGACTTTCTTCCATAAATTTCCTAGTGTTGCTGATGTTGCTTGTCCTGGGACCACTCTTTGAAAACACTTATGTAAAGAAAACACTTCACCAAAATGGTATCTTTTGTTAGTATTGTTAGCATCAATGCTTGAGAAAACTTAATTTTAAACCCATTTTATAGGTGAAAAATCTAACAAGTAAATCAGATGATTTTCCTAATATTTGTACTGATTAGTTAGAATTGGAAACCTCTGGGATTTCTATGTTTATTGCTTCCAAAGTGCTTAATACTAAACCATAACAGAATTTAAAACAGGCTAGTCCTTTTTTAAATTGAAAATTCCAATATAAATCATTGATTCTTTTAGCAATAATCTCAACTGAAATTTGGCTAGTCTTGAAAATATTGACAAATAGAATGGATGAGTTCAAAGGTCAAATGTAAACATCAGAAAACAAATCAAAGGACTGTTTCATTAAACAGAGATAACAGGCAGAGGAACTTTATAGTGTACATAAAGTCAAGTAGCAGCTCCATCATAAAAGGGCTAATCACGTGCTCTATGCTAAGTAAATCCGTATTATCAACTGCTTACTCAGCCCTTTAAATCTCTTTATTTTGACCAGGCAGGTGCAATGGGGTCTTGGGCTCTGCCCTAGGTGTCTGCTCAGAATCTGCTCTGCCCTTAGGACTAGCTGTGAATGCACCAGTTGGGGGCTCGCTAAACTGCAGGATCTCACCCCAAACCTGAGTCAGTTTGCTTTTTTTTTTTTGAAATTAGGTCTCGCTATGTTGCCCCGGGGTAGACCCAATCCCTCAGACTCAAGCGATCCCCAGCCTCAGCCTCTTAGGTAGCTGGGATTACAGGCACCCGCCACCAAGCCCGGCTGCTTTTTTGAGACCAGGTCTCGCTATGTTGCCTAGGGTAGTCTCGAACCCAGGAACTCAAGCGATCCCAGGTCTCTTGCCTCTCAGCGCTTGGACTACAGATGCGTGCCACCATGCCCGGTTGAGTCAGTCTGCTTTTTAACAGGATCCCCATGATGAAAAGCAGAAGACAGTGGGAGTTTTGAGGCTCTCCATTCCTAAGATACTCTCAGGTGATGTTGATGCTGTTTTGCTGGTTTCCTCAACACTTGGAGTAGAAGGACTCTACTCTTTGCCTACTCATTAAGATGAGTAAAATGTTTTTGTAAAATGCTACCTTTACCAACTAGTTAGAGTGAGTCAAATTAGTAAAGGTTTGTCGACACCACAGTGGACATTGTCCTGAAGAGAGACCAATAAAGACAAAAGAGTCACAGATCTCAGAGCGAAATATGTCTGAGAGAAGAGAGAACAGAGGTCATTGTTACAGAGCAGAGGTTTAATTGTCTCTTCTGGAAAAAGTGCCAAAGAGCAACACTAATTGGTTTAAATCAAAGTATATATTGCGTATAACATAATTATATATAATACATATATAATAGGTATAGTTAATATATACATAGTTATACATCATGACACTGAAAGTCCAGAATTCAGCTTCTATAGCACCATCTTGCATTTGAAAGAACATAAAGCAACGAGAAAGAAACACATGTAGTATTTATATTATATTATATTAAGTACATTGCTTGATTTGTCAAAGCAATTCCACAGTTACTAGTTTTAATTCAGTGGCTTTTGTACCTTGAGTCATATGCAGAAGTAACTGGTGCAAAAGAAACATTTTATAAGCCAACAACCAAATTAAAGTACACAACTGTGGGGTGGGGCATGAGACAGGAATGATCAGGGAGGGGGGTGAACCCCAGAGATCACAAAGATGTGAAATCTATATATAAGTAATTTAATATTAAAAAAAGAAAATGACAAAAAAAAAAGAATAAAGAGGCAAACCACAATTTAGGAGAAAGTATTTGTAATCATATCTGATAAAGGGCATGTGTCTTGAATAAAACCTTTTAAAACTGAAAATAAGAAAACAAAGATCACAATGAAAGTCAGCAAAAGACTGGAACTTTAGCAAAGAAGATACATAGATGGCAAATATGTGCATGAAAAGATGTTCAACTATCTTTAGTTGGAAACTAAATTATCATTAGTCATTAGTAAAAATTAATGAAACCTGTACTATCATTAGTCATTAGGGAAATGCATATTAAAATAATATACCAATAAGAATCTTAATTTAAAGGACTGGCCTTACCAAATATCAGCAAAAATGTAAATGGAATTCTCAACCATTCTGGAAAAACAGTTTGGCACTTTCTAAAATAAAAACCAAAGAAACAAACAAAAAATACAAAAAAAAAAAAAAAGAAACATTTTGTTTCAGTGTATATTTGGATCCAAATGCCTTGCATTTTTTTTCTTCAAATGTAGAAAGAAACTTTTCCAGATTTGGATAACATATTCTGGAGCTCGGTTGTGCCACTCAAAATGAAGGCAAGGAAATTTATTAACTCTCCTGGTTTGAGGGTCAGTCTTACAGTCTGGGTGGTTGTGTTGTGAGGAAGCACATTGCTAATGAAAGAATAATCACTGATGCTGATGTAAGACTGGATTGCCACCTAGAAGTATGGATACCTGACTTCATAGACATAGTCAGGTCCATTCATTCACCCATCTTTTCTTTTTCCCTGGGGGTATCTAAGCCAAGTTTGTAATAATTGAAATACTTTCCTATTGACTCCAAAGCATGAGGGTAGTTTCTTTTTTTAGGAAAGAAACTATGAATAGAGCTCCTCAGAGATGTTATTTCTGTGAACAAGATTCTTGTGTTTGTACTTTCACTTTTTGGGTTGATTTGTGGCCAAAGGGTTTAGAAGGCTTATGAGTGGGACAGTTTTCCTAACTGAACGGACATGGCTAACATTGGCATCTTATTTTCTTCCAATAGGTTGGCTTAAAAATACGTCAATATCTCATTATGAAGACAATATTTCATTGAAAAAACATATTTGTTGGCAGGATAATTTTCTGTCCCTATTTCAAGGACATTTGAATTTCAGTGCTTATCTAGTCATTTTGGGTAAATCCACCTATTTGTGCATGCATGCAGCCACTTTTAAAATCCTTCATTCAGTCATTCATTCAATAATTATCTATCGTGTCCCTTTTAGATACCAGGCACTATGATCAATAATTTGATGCAAATATAAAAGTATACCAGTCCTCAAGTTCAAGGAATTTTCTTATAGCAGGAGTGCCTGTTCCTTGCTGGCTAGTATGAAAATAACTTGCCAGCCTGGAGAATTTCAAATTACTTGCAGTCTGGCAAGTAATTTGACTGTAGACTGTAGACTGCCTAGGCTGAAACCCCATCCTTTTCCCTTTGTAATTACATGGCCTTATACTGGTGAGATGACCAGTTTGTGCCTCAGTTTCATCATTTGTGAAATGGGAATGATAATTACACCTCTTGCATAACACTGATACCAAGATAAACCAAGTTAATATATGTAAAGCACTAGAATTAGTGATATTTAGTAAATACTACATAAATACCAATTATAATTATCTTTTCTTATTTTCAAAATAGACTTAACATTCCATTAGAGCAGTAATTTCTAAAGGCAATATATCAGTGGCAGGAATTTTCTGTTTATTTTTTAAAATCCCTTTTCAATTTCTATTTTTGTGTACCATATAATATCTATTAGTTGAAAAGTATAAACAAACAGATGTTAATGAATAAACAACACATATGTGTAGGTTTTAAATTTCTTTTTATAGGTACTTAGTAAAAAGCTTAGAGATGATTGCATTACTGAAGTATATGCCACTCGTGTCTACAGAAGAGACTCGCAGTTTATAAGTCATGATAAGTGATTCATGTACATTATTCTAAGTGCTGAAAAGACAGGAGCATAGTAGTAGCTATATATTTTTTATCAGCATCTGATTTTTTTTTACATTTCCTTTTTTTGAATTGATTGCACATACACACATATACACACACATACCCCGAGGTTCTCCCATCACCTTATCGTTCATGAACCATCTTCTGATTCTTTGCATATCCGGTGGGCAGAACTGAATGGTGAGTACCCAGGCAGATCAGAATAAAGGACTAGAGAAGTCAATCGTGCTTTACAACCCGGATGAGGGGCTTTGCAATGCTGTAGAGACACAGACTCATGCTTCACTAGCATATGTGCTCATCACACATGCTCACTAAAAGCATGGCAGAGACGTGAAATGTAAAATGTTTGTATCCACCCAGATACAAACATATTATAGCAAACATTTTCTCCTGTATGATGCTAATGAGTTATTTTTTTCTTGGCTTTTACTTCTCTGAAACTTGAAAACTTAAGAGGCAAATATACAGAAACATTTACTATAGAAAGCAATCTGGTCTTTCTGTAGACATGACTCATTTCAGATTTTTTTTTGAGTAAAAGAAACTGAAGATGCTACCAAAACAACAGCTGCTCAGCTATAATTTTTTTTATTTAAATAGTACATATATATATTTTTCACATCATTGTGATCCCTGGGGGTCCCCCACCACCTCCCCTCCCAGGCCACTCCAGCTGTTCTCCCCCAGTTGTGTACTTTCATTTGGTTGTCCATATATTAGTGAAACCATTTGTTTTTTGTCTTTTTCCTTCTGATTCATTTCTGCCAATATGATTTCTTCTAGGTACATCCATGTTACCAAAAAAATCATCAAATTTGTCATTTTTAATTGATGTGTAATATTCTATTGTGTATATATACCACTTGCTCAGCTATAAATTACTAAAACAAGCTTCTTGTGCAAGATTTTTATTTGAATGACTTTATTTAAAGTGATTTAAGCCTCTTGGAGGGTTTTGCTTAACATTCATACAATAGAGCTTTTGAAGTCACTTGGGGCGATTTGGGGATACTCCCTGAGCTTGGCTGAGAGTTTGAAAATTAATTGATGTAAACAAAAAGGAAAGCCACGTTTGCTAGAAAATCCATATGCCCACCACCGTCTTTAATTGGGGTTCTATAAGAACCTACTCATTAAAAAAGAAAGCATTTATGCTCAAAGAGTTATCATCAACCTATCATTGACTAGAAAGATCGCATACAGAGGAGATGGTGGTAATTAGTGGGAACCTTGGGGGCATTTAAATTATTAGCTTGTGAAATTCTGTTCTCTGATTAAAAAAATCTTTTTATTGAAGTTCAATTTCTAAATGGAGTTATTTTTTCCTTTGTTTTTTTATTATTATTTGCAATAGATAATATTTCAAAGCAATGTCCTTGACATAGTCGACTCTGCATTCGGCGCTGACTCATGGCACCAAGGGCAAGTTATTACCTACTTCTTTCTCAGTTTCTTCATCCACTCAACAAGGATAATAATGCCTAACTTACAAGTTGTGTGAGTTCATTAGCTAATGTTAGTGAATCATTTCTAGAATGTACTGATTATTGTTACCTTTGATATTTATGTGATTTAGGACTCACATTCTGATTTTTTAATAAGAATAAATAAATATGATGTTTTTCCCTTTTGCTTGTTTATATGTTAATATGATTGGGTCTTTCAAGAAAAGTGAATATTGTGAACTTCTGGTTACTTTTTTAATGAGGCTATTCCTTACCTTGAATGTTTAATTGACACACTGTGATATTTATAGTAACCTGTAAGTGTTGGGATACATGAAGAGGCTTGTACTGATTTCTTATGTCTTTGTTAGTTTTTACTTTTTTGAAGACCCAGATTTTGTCTCTCCTTGAATAAAACAAAAAGAATGTTGGGAGTATGAATACTAAATGCTCATTACTTTCCTTACATGGACTAATAATTTCCAGATTTAGTGAATGTCATTCTTTTAACTGAAGTGTTTTTTCTTTTTTTACATTCTAGAGTAAAAAATATTTCAATGAACATTTATGACCTCAAATTGGTGTTTTCATATTTCTTAATAGGGACATAGAAGTGAAATACCTGTATTAAATAATGTCTCTAGTGGTATTTGGGGGAATATTCACACCGTTTTTCCATAGCGTTTGAATCACTAACAGTTCAAGGGTTCCCTTTTCTCCACATCCTTGTCAATACCTGTTTTTCCTTATCTTTTTGATAACAGCATTCTAACAATGTGAGGTGATGTAGCTTATTGTGGTCTTGATTTGCTGATGATTCGTGATGGGAATCACCTTTTCATGTGTCTGTTGGCTATGTATCTGTCTTCTCCAGTGAGTTGTTTGTTTATATGTGTCCATCACTAGGTGAGTGGATAAAGAAAATGTAGTATATATAAACAATGGAATACTACTCAGCTTGAAAAAAGTTGAAACACCCTCATATATCTCAACATGGATGGACCTAAAGGATATTTTGCTAAATGGAATAAGTAAGTTAGGTGGAAAAAGACAAATGTGGATTTCATGCACGTGTAGAAGACAAAGAAGCAAAACAAATGAACAAACTAAGTAATGGTAAACACAGATTCAGAGAACAGTTGGTAATTAGAAGGAAAGGAATCCAGGAGTGGAAAAACAAGCATCTAGACTGTTACTGGTGCTATAATGCTGTACACCTGAGATTTATATATAATCATATCAACCATTGTTTCTTTCATAAAAGATTAAAAAAAGAACCCTCATTCTACGAAACAACAGGTATAGCTGATCAGCAACGAATCACTGCTAGTGACACCTTCTCTGCTGGCATTGCTATAGATGACATGAATCAGTTGTTTTCAGGATGTAGTTTCACGAACAGCATTACTTGGGAACTTGAAAATAAATATTCAGATTTTCCAAGACCTCTAAATCAGGAACTCTGGAAATGAGGCCTGGTAACTTATGTTTTAACAACAAAATCTTTGGGTGATTCTGGTGTTCACCAAAATCTGAGGAGCAGTGGATAAAAAAACTGATCTAAGTTGTGTGCTTATTGCTTTGTAGAGTGCCCCCCATCAGTCCTTGTTGCCAGCATTTGGACCCACAGACTGTCAGTGTACCCCTTCCACATAAGTGCTTGCACGGACTCCTTACATACCTTGCTTTCAAGTTTAAGAAATACCGTGCAATCAATTCTTGCATCTCCACTCTATAAGCGATAAGTAGATATTGAAATTGCACTGAGAATGGAGATTCTCTCAACTGAATTCAATTCTTCTTAAGTTCATCATCAGCCTCCCTCTGTAGGGATGAGAGCAGGGCCCACACCTGTGCAGATGGATACATAAGCTTGTGAAGGAGCCTCCGGGGAGGATCATAATGGCGGTCGTCAGCAGTAGGTGGGGTGGGTCTTCTCTTGTTTCTGTGCTTTGGGCTCTGGGTTTTTGGTGTGTGCATGTCAGTTGGGTTGAGCCACTGGATTGCGCCAGTATTCTGCCCTCTCCTCTGAATGAGATTTTTTCTGTCAGACAACATGGCTTTACCCTCACATCCAAAAGTAAGTAGTTGGAGCACCGTTCCCTGCCTGGGGGGCAGGAGGGAATGTTTCAGAAGCTTCCTGGTAACAGTTTGTGGGCCCAGTGTGAGAGTAGATGTAAAAAACCACAGATATTTGGGCTGCTAGGAGTAAAGCAAGTTAGAGGCAGAAAATACTCCTCAGTTGGTCTGACAGGAAAGGAATCTGTTTCCTGATCTCAGCTCTGTCGATCTGAGAGTGAAGTGTTCCTAAACTTTGTGGCTGACATCTTTACATTTTGCTTGCCAGGGTGCCCGAAAGTGTGGAGTGCATAGGTAGTAGTCTGGGTAGCTGCAGCATGAGGAGATGTGGCAGGGCCAGTGCCATCTCCTCAGTCACTGTACTGGGATGTTTGTTAGCCCAGGGAGTAAAGACACTGTGTCCCTCCCCAGCTACTGTGGCGTCAAGAGCTTATCTTGTGGGTGCATGTACATGACTGGGTCTAAGTCTTGACCCTGTCCTATGAGTCTGGGTAGGTGGAAGGAGGGATGCCATGTTTCAATGAGCTTCCTTGGTGGGACATTTTGTCGTCACAGCCTCCTGCCATGTCCTCTGTTCTTCTTCCAGGCGCCCAGTTCCTGCATGGTTATTTGCTTCTCAGTTTTGAAGTAGCACCCTTCTTAGGCACTTCCTTGATGCAGCTATGGGCCTGGGTGCCAATTGCCCCCTATGCCACTGAGCTGGTTCTAGAGTTTGAGGATCATCGGAGAGGCCCCAGAAGATTCCTCCTGGGTTCTTTCCCCATTATGTTTCCATTCTATCAGCTAGAGAATGGCTCCTTGCTAGAGATCTACTGTTTATTAAGGTATTGGATGGATCTGGTACCCAGCCTCCTGCGTGAGGAAAAAATCCTGTCTACTGCTGTTGCTGCTGCCAAACTGCGAGAGTGTATCGGCCGTGAGGACAAGCGGGATCTGATGCTGCTGCTGGTGTCTCGGCAACTTGCACAGCTGCACCTGCTCCACCTGCCTTATGTGCAGGAGCCCTTTATTCCTGACGTGGAACAGCTGTTTCTGAGGCCCCAGGGTCAGCAAATGAGGCCTGGCCAGGCAGAGCAACTTTGTCATCTTCACGATCAAAAGGTGGACCTTCACAGAGCTGCCTGGGGCGAGTGTATTGTTGCCCCCAAGACTTTCAACTTCCCTTACTGTCAGGGGATCTGCCTGACCCTGAACAGTCAGTACCAGGAGCCCACGTTCCAGTGCCGTAAGGTGAGACATGGAACCCTGTTCTTGTGAGGGCTGTGTTGGAAGTGCTCTACTCTCCAGAGCTGTATTTTTAGCAAAAGAAGCCACTGGAGGTGATACAAGTGCAGTCAAGCACATTCTCCCCCACTTTTTGCCCAGACATTAGTTTCTGGAGACTTTGTTAAAGCAGCCCCCATTCAGGAGCTTCCCTCCTAACCCTCCTCCTACTTCACACATGTCCCCACCTACTAATGCTTGGAAATAGAGGCCTTGGCTTTTATACTATTCAATCTCTGTTCTGCAGCGAGAGGCTCCTACCTGTTCCTGCATCTTCCAGGTCTGTGGTCCCCTCAAGGTGAGGCTTTTCTCCTTGATGATCCAGGATAATGAACACACAATGAGTGTACACCACGTGAACACATCCCTGATAGAAACATGTGGCTGCCTTTGAGATCCCTGGACTCTGCTGCTGATCCCGTGGTGGCTGATATCTCAGAAGTCCTGGGAAGTCTTGGGATTGATCCTCATAACAGTGAAGGTTTTTGAAGGGTAGTGGGATTTGATTTATTTCTTGAAGAATAGCAAGAATGGAATTATGAGTGTAACACTCACTGGATGCTTGTTCTCTAACACTGTCCTTACCATCTCCATCACAAGGGGAGCCTGGCCCATTGTGCATCTAGATGTCTGATACTGCTCTGATTTGGGCATTGGTCATGTTTAGTGCTACACTGGGAGTCACTTGGGGAAGGAACTGGAATAGGGGTTTACCCTTGGGGGTGGGGGTAAATACTGTTACCAATGTTAAACAGATCTCTGCTTTTGGAACTCAAGCTATTCCTCTGCCCTATCCTCTGTACCATGGACCTGGGGTTGGCCCACAGCTGATCTGAACTTGGAAAGTCAATTCCTCACCACCTAGCTATCCCAGTCTCTTTGGGGTGAGCAAAGTCTCTGCACAAAAGCACTATGTCATGGGATGGTCATGGCTGTGGGACATCAAGGCCTTAGCTTATTAGTATCAGATGAGAGCCTGGGAACCATGAGGTCCAGGTAAATGGAGACCAGCTCCTGGAGGTGTGGGTCTTTAGCACTAAGGATGGGTTAGTCTCTCATTTAAGGAACTTTCTGCCTAGTGGCTTTTCCTAACTTATATTCTTTAAATAGTACAGGTGTTTTAGGGTCTCTTGTGTTGGAAATGTACCTCTTACTACCCTCATATCAATGAATTAAATGAATGACTGTCGTAAATCTTACTGCCAAGGATCACAGAAGGAACTAGAATGCTCTTTGAAATAAATATTCATAGTGTTCACTCAAAGGACTTCTGGTTTTAATTTCTAAAACCTAGATGAAAACCAAAAGGAAGTGCTGTAATGTGGATATCAATGCAAAAATCACTAGTTAGATTTTGGTGCAGAAGAGAAACCAAGCTAAAGATGACACCCTGCACTTAGTGCCTTCCTATTACAGTATCTGTCAAAACTGTAGGAATAAATCAGCTATACTTGAAAGTAATTTTTAAGTTTGCTTTCCTATTCAGTGTTCTCAGCAGATATTCAAAGTTCTCCACATTAACCTGCATCCTTTAGTGTAAGCTGTGCAGTTGACAGTATGGTTGAATGGAGCTAAGTCAAAAAGCAGGTCTCATTCCTACTTCCCAAGCTTTGTATAGCTGTGTGGTGGGTTTTTATAAATTGAGAATGTTGTACTATCTTATTTCCTAAAATTTTAGTACTTCTGCAGCTGAAATTCTACACACTTAAGGAAGTAGTTTTCTGTTCTAAATTTAAACAATAGCAAAGGATATAAAACAAAAGATTCAGCTCCTACCACCAATCCTGTCTTGAGATAATTACTGCTTTGTCTGACATGTACCCTGCCAGTAGCTGTATTTTCAAGGTCTGATGTGGGTGTTTCCTCTTAAGTTAACAGCAGATTCCTTCTCAAGGCTATGCTATCCCAGTATAGCTCCAAACTGAGTTTTAACTAGTTTTCTTACTCCTTTCTGCTGGACTGTCACACCTGATCAATAGTCATCTGTTCATTAAGAATCATTGTTGAGGTGTAATTTGGTTGTAAATATGTGGATGAGCCAAAACTGGTGCCTTCACAATGCCATCATCTTAATGGTCCCTCTTACACCAATTCTCAAGACTCTTGTTCTCAGTTTATCTTAGAATAAGCCTAAGTTCCATAAAGTCTGATTTGATTTTGCATCAAGGTTATAGAATGAATTGTGGGGAAAAGATTTAAGCCCCATCCAGATAATTGCATCTAATGAGGTTTTGTTTTGTTTTTTTTTTTGAGACTAGGTTTCACTATTTTTGTTTGTGGAATCACAGGCTCACATTGCCCGTGGTACCACAGACTCAAGCAATCCCCAACCTCAGCTTCCCAGTAGCTGGGATTACAGATGCATGCCACCATGCCCAGCTATTTTTTTTGGACTAGGTCTCGCTGTTTTGCCTTGGGTGGAACTCGAACCACAATCCCCAGACCCAGCCACGACTCCATAAGCTGTCACTTCCAGGCATGTGCCACCGTGCCCAGCTTAGATAACTGCATTTAATGAAGAACAAAAAGACCTTATTTTCTAAATTTAGGTCAGCAATTTCTATTTAGTTTTATTCTTGGATGGTACAGATTACTTTATCAATGTGATTGGAATTTTTAACTGCACTCATTTATAGCCTAATAGTCCTTTTTACTCTCCCTATTCTATAACTGAAATCAGTGTAGATCAGCATTGCTTTTTTTGCTAAAGACTGACTCAGACTTCAGTGCTTTTTAGGCCTTTGAAAAGTTCCATTGAACAGCCTTTTCTTTTGCATTCGGATTGCTGGAGTTCTTAAGGACTAGTGACTCCCTAGCCTCCATACCATCTAGAACAGCAAAATGGCCTCTTCTAGAACAGCAAAATGGCCTCATCTAGAACAGCAAAATGGCCTCATCTAGAACAGCAAAATGGCCTCATCTAGAACAGCAAAATGGCCTCATCTAGAACAGCAAAATGGCCTCATCTAGAACAGCAAAATGGCCTCATCTAGAACAGCAAAATGGCCTCATGTACAATTCACTATTGGAAAGTGGCTTGAACACAATTGCTGAAGTCTGCCTGAGTGATTTGGATCTGCACATCATGATACTAGAATAAGATGCTGGTCCACTGTAGGGTGAGTTGGTCAGACGTTTTCCTCCATTGGCTTGCATAGCCAGCAGTTAGTGTATTGCATCTTACCTATGATTTTGCAGCCCAGTGAATGTGCTCATGTATTAGTGTGCACACCTGGGCCTAGGAGAGGGATAAAGGGGTGCAGCAGGCATGAGCACAAGCACAAGCAAGAGCAAGAGGGAACACTGGAAAGATATTAGAGAAAGTGAAGTTTCCTGGAGGGCTGGGGAACTTGCCTCCCTCCTGACCCCCCTACCCCAGTCCTGGTCTTGCCCTGCCTGATGTCCCTACAGTTGATGATGAGAATGGGATAGTTACCCAACAGGTGACATGTTAGCAGAATGGGTCAATGCAGACAGAAGAATTAGATAGTGGTAGAATGGCAGGAGAGTTGGACACAGACATCTACTTATACTGGGATTTTTTCCTCCTCATTGTGGATTCCGTGTTGATGGATGTCCACATGTGTGGTTGGCTGAATCTCAGATATGGCACTTCAGAGATGGGTATGCATGCACAAAGGCATTTTTTTTTTGTAGTTAGCCTCTGGGGGTCAGCACACCTAACTGCTTTTCAAAGGTCAATTGTATATTCTAGCTATCACATTTTATAGTAATTTTATATCAGGATCGAGAACCAAAATGTACTTAATATATACACAACTCTCATTTGAGGAAAAGAATGCAGACCTACTAAATGTTTTAAGACCAGGCCAAGAGGAGACACTTAAAGTCTCAACCTCAGTATTTTTATTCCAACAAAGAAACATTTGGGGGGAACATACTGTTGTATATGCTTTGGGACCATTTCTCAAAGAAGATGAAGGCTAAGTAATGAGCACTTGGCAAGCCAGGTATAAGAGGGTAGGTTCTTTCCAGCTGAATGATGTAGCATCATAGAGTTCCAAGGAGAATGGCAAGTAGGAACCATTGTTCAGATAAGTGTAGTAAGCTTGATGAGGCTGGAGATAGGTTTGAGAATGAGCATATAGACCCTGGGGAAGATGAGAAGTGTTTTAGACAGAATCCACAGCATCATGTGGATCAAACCTTTAATTGTTTTCTTCATGACAGAAGTTATGCAAATCCCTGATACACCAGATCACCTGTGTCTGATAAATTGTATTTAAAAAATGGAACTCTGTTAAAGCAGAACACAAGCATGTCTCTTCTAGGCCTCTATCCCACCAAAAATACTGCAGCAGTCCATGTGAAAATCTCATACTGGAAACTACCAAAATGCCCATCACCAGGAGAATAAATAATAGTCTATTCATAAGTAGTACTATTCCACATGCATGATATGGAGGAACAAAAGCGATGATTCCATCTTTGTAAAGGACCAAAGTAGGAAAAGTAGCAAAAATAGCCTATGATTCCACTTAAATGAGGTACCCAGAATAGTCAAATTCATAGAGACAGAGCTTAATGGTGTTTGGCAGGGTTTGGGAGTTGGGGGGATAGGATTAGATTGCTGAATGGGCCCAGAGATTCAGTTTGGGGTGATAGAGTTTTGGAGGTTTGTAAATGTGCTTACTTCCACAAAACTAGGTAAAAGTGGTTAAGATGGTAGTATTTATGGTATAGATTTTTTGCCAAAATTAAAAAAAAATGTATTTTTGAAGAAAAAGATAATATTAGGATAATGGTTACTCTTAGGGCTAGAGGAGAGTATGAGTGAACTTTGAAGGTGAAGGCTCCTATTATGTTGTGTTTGTGAAAATTCATCAAGCTGTGTGCTTGCTTATTTGTGCTTTCTTAATATTGTACTTCAACAAAGTTATAACTCTCACAAAGTTATCCTGGAAGAAAAATAAATTGGAATTTTTTAAGTGAATTAATTTCAATCAGATTATACTACTGAGTGCCAGGTGCAAGGCATTTTTCTCATTTAATCCCTGTCAACATTCCAAAGTAGGTCTGTTTTTTAGAAAGGGAAACTGAGGAAGCAATCATTGTCTACGGACTTATATCAGGAGATGGCCCAAACATCTCAACCTAGATATTCATCTCTAGAGGTACATTTCTCTGTCTCCTTGGTTTAAAGTTTCTCAATCTTTTAAAGATTGAAATCAAATTAATTAGAAAAATAAGCGCTGGTGTAAAATTGCATGTCTCAACCAGAAGGTAGAAGATCTTTTTATGCTGTATAAACTTCCCACATTAATTTCAGGATAAGCTGGACTCAGGATGGATGCTCATTCTGGATTATTCCAAAAGCAATGATGAAATGCTTATTTTTATGTCTTCCATGAATTTTCAAGAGAAAATTTATAATATCATTAAAAATTTTAGGGATAAATTTTTAGGAGTCAAACTGTGAACAGATTAGGAAACTTTCTTGCCTCAAGGCTTTATGCACAGACATTTGGGAACAGGTACATTTAAAAATCTATTTCATGTACTCCTTTTCTGTTCAAGTAGAATCTGGTTATAGCTCAGGGAAGAAACATTGTGATCACTTCTCTTTGAACTCTACAACCTGTGTTTCTGTCTTTCTTTGCCCTCCCTTTCTTTCCATGTTTGTCCTCTTCCTTTCATCCCAAGAGCTTTGCAACAACACTCGGTCCACCTTCCAGGTCAGCCACAACCATCTAGTCACAACCAGCTTCCGGGTATCAGCAGCCCTTGTCTGATCTGAGGAAGATTGGAGAAGTGTGTAAGTGTGTCCATGGCTGGCTGTGCGTGCCCTGTTCTCTATCATACACCATCAGATTTTTGAGACACCAGTTTGCTCCAGGGATTCGGCCTGTAAAACAAACTGTTCAGAACACAATCTCTTAAGACAGTTGTTATCTGGGAAGGTGGGGAAAGAAAAAAGTCATCGTGGAAAAGATAAAGGAAAAACAGTACAGGAAATGGGAAATAGGTGGAGGCAGAGGTTAAGTGCTTATCACTGCCAATCTGCTGTGTCTTGCTCTGTCAAATGTATCTCAAATATCTCCTTTGACCAGCAGTTTTACAGGCTATCTGTTGGTAACTGCCACTTATTTCACATCCTGAATTGAAAGATACCCATAAGAGAAGAACACAGTATCTATTGCAAAGACTCCCATGTGAGACTCATTGTACTATCCCCTAATTTTAGCTTGAATCCAGGCAGGCTGACATATTTTAACTGGGGGGGGTCTCTGTGCAACCTCACTCACTGCAGACAAGCTATTCTCCTGCTATGTGGAAATCTTCCATTTCCCTTCCCTACTGTGCCTCTGGTCAACAGTTATAAACTCTCTTAGACAGCTGGTTGTGTATTAAAGTCTATTTATAACAGTCAACGGACAACTGCTTGTTTATGGGGAATCATGGCAATTTTTGCTGAGGAAGGACAATTGGGGCATTTCTTCTGCAGTGGAGGGGATTCGGCCACTGGACTCCACAAACATTGCCTCATTTGTCTTCGTGCATTCTGTGGACCGAGGTTACCCTCCGTGCTAATGGTGAATTCAAACCCCGCACAGACTACTGTTTCTTCAGAGGAGGTTCTTTGGAGCTAGACAATGGAAAAAATGAAACAATAATACTCTGTGAAGAACAAAGTGGTACAAAAGTACTCATAGCAAGGAGGAACCACATACCATATTCAAAATCTGCAGAGTTCATAAAACTAGATCATTATTTTTCCTACTTTAAATATGACCATATAATAAACTGTTCAAAGGCTTTCTGTTAGGGTGGCTCTCAAGGTAGTTTTAAAAAACTTTAGAACTTTAAAAAGGAAAAACAACACTAACAATTGTTAACAAAACTAAAATCTCCTGATATGAATGGGCAGTGAAATAAATATGCTAGTGGGGAGAAATCTGGAATCCTAGAGAAAGTCTCAGATTTTTCCCATTAGCTGTAATTTTGATGTGATGGCTTCTACCTTCCCTAATTTTTTGAATGACTAGATAATGATACTGAATTTCAAAATCTCATGTGTTAGGTTCTTGGCATAAGAAACAATAGGAAAAATTAAAGTGTGCTCTTAGTGCACAGATAGCATGTTTTATTTTAAAAAGAAACTGTCATTGGTATATAGGTAGAAAGTTCCGTTGAGTAACTCTAAACTGAACATGGAATGGAAACTAATAACCACTTGTAGAGTAAATGAGTTTGGTCAAGCATTTTCCTGTATTAGCCTAATACCCAGAACTTGGGTTATTTTGTCTTCCCCATGATTGTGTGGGCCAGTTGGTGTGTGGGCATGTGTGAGTGTGAGTGTGCACACCTGGGCCTGGTGGGAGAGAGAGAGAGAGAGAGAGAGAGAGAGAGAGGAGGGGAGAGGGAAGGAGAAAGGGGAGAAAGGGGAGAGAGAGACCAGAGGAAGAGTGTGAAGATTATTCCTGGGGGCTGGGGGGCTCATCTGCCTTCCAGCCCTGATCCTGCCCTGCCCTGCCCTGTCTAGTGTGTCTGTGTAACTGCTAAAACCAGTAAAGAACCTAAACAGATTGGTGAGCCTGATGCCTGATGCTTCCAATTGGTGATGAAGAAGGGATGGGTATCCAACACCATTGCTCATGATAATCAATTTAAAAAATATTTGTGCATGTGTGTCTATCCACACGTGGACATATCCATGGAGAAATTTTAAGCAAACGTATTTGAATGCTAAAATGACATAATCTACCTCTTGGTTGACTAATTTTGATTTTAGTTTATTCCATGTCATCTGTAAAACTGAGTGCATCTTATTTGATTGTGCTTCTTCAGCAGTTGCTAGCAATTACAGCAAATATAAGTTTTTGAGTGATTTTAGTAGTCAATAAGTTATATGGTTTGTAAATTAGTATTTCAAATTTCTCAGTGTTTTTCACTTGAGAAAGTTATTCCTAAGTAGCCTTCTACCCAAGTTTAAATGTTTTTTGTTTGAAACATTGTTTAACCCTTAATTTCCTATGTATTTTTTTGGTCAGTTTGTGTTGCTGGGACAATTTGTTCTTATTTCTGTACTAGACCAGGATTTCTTTTCAGAAACAGCAGGTTAAAGCCCATATTTGCTTGGTAAGGCTTCTTAAGGTTTGGTCCTTGGGCATTTTTCTTTTGGTTTTTGCCTCAGCAAAAGGTAAATTAATAATGAGGTACAGATGAATCAAGCTGGAGCCCTTTCAAAAGGAGCCCGTACAGCAATATTATGGTTTCAGTTCTTATATTCCACTTCAAGTCTCAGATTCTTCTGGGATGCAAAACTGCAAAAACCTCTGGAGATTGGAGTCGGTTTCAGGTTGTTCAGACAAGATCATCATTCTTTTTCCTGGTTCCCACCAGAGACAGAGCTGAAGGTTGAGCTATTTAAAGCTTTCCTCGTGGCCACACAGATGTTAAACTGTCAGAGATGAGCAGAAAGAACAGCCAATTCATTGCAAAGAAAAGCCTCTTTTTGTGACTTTATCAGTAAAAATAGTAAAGGTTTTACATTGACTGATGCCTCTGTGAGTTATTTGAGGTGTAAATAGCTAAAGTGTAAGCAAAGAAATGGGTCACAGGAATTTTCAGTATTCTTATGTGAATATAGAATATGCAAAGGGGAGTAATAAAAACAACGAGACAATTTTAAGCAAAAAACCTAGATTCATTTGGGGCCATATTTTAGTAATGGTTTTATTGGTCAACAAATCAGTGGGATTTTCCCTTCCACTAGTTGAACGGGGAGGCATTTAACAATTGAAGGTTCTTTGAGAAATAAGATTCCTATAATAAAAGTCCTTCCTCAGTTTATGTCATATAATGTTAGAAAATGAACAGCAGTTCCTCAGGGTCAGCCAACCCCCAAGATTCAGTGTAATCCTTAAACCAAAAGGACACACCATCAAGCACCAGCACGAATTCCTGCCAGGCAATTTTGGTGGCAGGAGGGTTCTGAAGTCTTTTTTTCTTCTTAAAAATCACTGATAGGGTAACTTCCTAGGACGCATGAATGGTGATTTTGAGCATCCTTTTTCTTTTCTGTTTATTTTCTTTTTTTCGTTTTTTATTGTTGAAGCCACAGAAAGAGTGGTTTCCCAAGCTCACTGAAACAAAGGAATAGAACACGCTTTTACCAGAAACTTTGAAAGGGGGGAGGTGAATCATTCAGGAAAGTGACTTAAGGTCATTGGTGACAGAAAAGATTTGGTGAGCAAAGAATCAACCAGAGAGAGAAAAGCACAGATCTTTGACAAAAGCTGTAGGTGCTGTGAATGGAGTAGGAATCTCTGGGGGAAGCAGAGAGGCTATGGAAACCACCTGAGAGTCTGCCAGGAGCAGTGGGCACCGCTGGTACTGTGCTGTCCATGCCTTGCCATACTGGCTTGCTGGGGACCAGGGGAGTTAGGAGCCACTTGGATACAGGGCACATTGGCGTCTCCATAGAGTGAAGGGGTCTATTAAAATTGTCCCGAGGTGATTTTATTATACAGGCATGAAATCAGTTTCTAACTATGGAAATAACTTCATGGGACATAAAGAAATGAAAATTCTAGAAAAGATCTTATCCATTTCTAGTGTGGAAATACTCTGAGGTGTTAACTTTAGGTAACATGTAAGGTTATGCCTGCTTCACAGAAGACTATCCTTGGAGTTGAACTCAGAAGGTTGGAATTAAACATGGGGTTCAAATGCTGATGGGGTCACTTACAGGTGTGTGTTCTTAGGCAAGTTGCTTAATTTCCTTAAGCCTAGGATTCTTCATTTGTAAAATGGGGTAATAAATCTTGCAGGGAGATTTCAGTCTTTTAAAAGTCCCAGCATGCTGCTGGGTCTGCAGAAAACAGGCAACAATTGTCATCCTTTTTAACATACCCTGCCTTTGTTAACCATACCTTGCTCCCCCCCACCTCCCCAACATTCTCCCCTGTTCTTGAGACTAACTGCTAACTAAATGTATAGAAACCTAAGTGTTAACCTTTCTTCCCATTTCCAGACTCTGTGTGAATGCCCACTATATTAACAGACTGGGGAACATTATTTTTCTATGCTACACCTATTTCTATAATGTATAATGACTGATACCTGTTGATTTTTTTTTCTCAAGTTACATTTTTTAATAGAATGGGAACAGAACATGTGCAAGGACTAAGTGCTAGGCATCTGAATGATGGTCAGAACAATGAGGCCAAATCTAATGTGATAGCCTTGTCTGGAAAGAATAATGACGTCACCACCACTTAGATAGTGACTGTCCTACTCAGTCTGTACAGCATCCCTCTGAGGTGAGTGATAGAACCGCCTCTTGTTTTTCTAGATAAGGAAATGGAGGTTTATAGAAGTGAAGCTATTTGTCCAAGGTCAGAGAGCTAGTGAGGTGAAGGAGGAGGAGTTCTACTTAGGCCAGCTGACCACACACAGCTCTGCTAGTAATCGCTCTGCTTAACAGACTTCACTTGCTGGGCTGAGTGTCAGCTTCAAATTCCTCCAAAGCAGACTGGCTTCGCCAAGGGAAGAGGGAGCATCAAAAAACCTTTCCTCCACCTTGCTCAAAGTCCTCTTTTCTAGTACATAGATTATTGGTTAGTGGCACAATTACCACACTGTTATTTGGGGTTCAGTTTGTCTTGCTCTAGTGGTCACATTACTTGTGTGTGGCCATCTCTGCGAGCCTATAGGTAAGAGGAGTAATCCAAGCAAAGAGAAAAGTTACATCAGTTTTGGGCTTTAAAATTTATTTTCCTCTGATTGTAAAACAGGCACAAAAATCAGTATACAAAAGGGCATGTATGTTATCCTAGTGTTTTTAAAAATGCGCATTTACATGTTGAAATCAACAGAGGTAAAAGATCATAGGTATTAACATTAACATGTTGACAGTGGATCTCTCCATAATGTGGGTTTCTAGCTTTAGGTCCTTTTGTATTGTCTGATTTTTTTTTTTAATCTCATGAAGGGTATGCATTACTTTTTATTATCAGGAAAACACATACATGTCTACTGTAGAAAACTTGAAAAAAATCCAAAGTAGAAACAAGAAAGGACCAGTCATTT
Source organism: Uropsilus gracilis (assembly GCA_004024945.1). Taxonomy (NCBI): domain Eukaryota; kingdom Metazoa; phylum Chordata; class Mammalia; order Eulipotyphla; family Talpidae; genus Uropsilus; species Uropsilus gracilis. The sequence continues at coordinate 39,323 of PVHY01003887.1, forward strand.
CATTCTTACCACTTAGTTAAAAATGTTGACATTTTAGCCAATAGACTTATAGTCATCTCTATTCATAAGTATATTATATTATGTGGCCATATATTTTATAGTACTAGCAATTTGGGAGACTTTTTTCTTTTCTGTCAACTAGTGTTATAAACATTTTCTGGTAATATTAAAGTATTCAATGACTAAACAAATCATGGGCACAATTTAAATATTGTCCTTTTAAAAACTTAGAGTGATCACCATTGACTTATCAAACATCTTTGCTCATAAATATTGATCAGTATTTCAATTTCTCTGGAGCCCTTGGGTTTTGGGGTTAATGTGAATGATCATAATTTATTTGTCCATCGCAGTTTAACAAGCCAACCCAAAACTGTGTGACTTAAAATGATAATTTGTTACCATCATTCATGACTCCCAGGGCTGAGTGGGTCACTCATAGCAGTTCTTGCTTGGGCATCTCAGGTAAGCAAGTCGGAGGCAGTGGAGTCTTAGCTGGGTTAGATATTAGAAAATACTTCTTCCTACATCCCATGGTCTCTGACCTGTGAAGGGACTGGAATTTTTTATAGCACTTGGGATTTCAAGGGGCATGAAGGCGTGCTGCCACTTCCTTTAAGGCCAAGACCTATGCTGGAGCAGAGTTACTTCTGCCACATTCTGTTGTTTATAGCAGTCACAGGTCAGCCCAAATTCAAGACAGAAAAAAATCCTACCTCCTGATGAAAGAGTATACTGCGAGGAAAATAGAAGTGAATGAAAACCATCTTTAAAGTCAAGCTACTTGTAGGGTAAGTGAATTGGTCAGGTTTTCCCCATTAACCTGCATAGTCAGCACCTGGCATATTGCATCTTCCCTATGATTGTGTGGTTTGTGGTTCAATGGGCAGGTACATGTGTGAGTGGGAACACCTGGGCCTGGAAGATGAGGCTAAAGGGACACAGAGGGCATGAACACGAGATGAGAGAGCATGGGAGAATGCCAAGAGAGAGCCCAGGGAAAGAAAATGAAGATTCCTGAGGACCAGAGACTAGCCTGCCTCCCAGCACTGTCCCTGGCTCTGCCTGATGTGCCTGTGTAATTGCTAGAACCAATAAAGAAACTATGCAGGTTGGTGAGCCCGACACCTGTGCACTATGATTGGTGTCACAAACAGGCTACTTCTCCTACATTTGGCGATGAGGAGGGGATAACTCAACTTAGAGAAGACACGCTGAGTAGTGTAGTCTTCACGATTCGACACAGAGAAGCTGATTCTCCAAGAAGAGTCAAGGATGACACTGGAGATGCTGCAGGAACACAGGAGGGGAACAAGGTCTGGAAGCTGTGGGACACAACCTGGTGTGGAAAAGAAGATAGCCTGTGAGGGTCAGCCAATGACCCCAGCAGTCTGGTCAGAAAAGAAAGAGGACCCAGCGGTGACACAGATGGAACTGGTAAGACTTGGACAGTTCTGGCAGAAGGCATGGGAACTTGGGGAGGTTGGTTGCTATGTCTGTGGGACCTTGAGTGTGGCTCGATCATTCGCACACCCCAATGAGATGAAAAGGGGTGGGCAACGTGGCCTGGTATGTTGCCCAGTGATCCTAGAGCCAGAGTGGGTGGCTGTGCCCCACAACTGGGAGCTGCATGGACATGGTCTTGAGTGGCAATGGCCATTGAGAGTGGGGGTAAGGTCAACCATGAGAGTGGCCCCAGGCTGAGGGAGGAAGCCTCATCCGGTCCTGTGCAGCCATGTCTAAGATGTGTAAAAAGCCAACTTGGAAGGCAAAAAGCTGGTGCCAAGTTCAGGAAAGTTCTGAATGGGTGGTAAGCAGTTGAGGAGGATGTAGAGAGGGCAAAGCTCTTAAAATCACCTGTGGGTGATGCTGTATTCACTTAGGAATTGGTGAGATGCTGAGTAAACCTCCCCTCCTCTCCTCAGGGGAGGGAAGGGGGATGTAGCTTGTGGTGGGGACCAGAGAGAGGCTGCATATGGAACTTGCTCTCCATGGGTCTCCAACCCAAGTGCATGTGTGGAGGGTTGACTTAGTGCAGGGATGTGTGTGTCACCTTGGTGGCTGGGTGACAGCAGTGAGAGTAGCCCTGGGGTCTAAGTGTCTGTCACCAGTCAGAGTGCATCCTGGAGGAAGATGTAGTACTTGGCTTGTGGTAAAGACCACAGCTAGGAGGGCTAGGAAGCTTGATGGCTCCTAGCGAGTGAGAGTAGGTTGTAACATGGTTCCCCACTGAAGGCATCTGCTACATTTCAGTAGCAGATGTGATGGCTCATCAGCTTGGTGCCAAAGCTTTCACCTATAGTTGGGATTCCCTGCCACCTTAGAGGACTGGGTGGCTTGTGTATGGTTGCATTGCTTACTTTAGCTGGTCATGGCAATGGTTTGCCACATTTATGAAGGGAAACATGAGGAGAAAAGTGAGTAGGTTGTGTGGTGAAAGGGAAAAGGTCTGAGGGAGTGGATTGTAGGGAGTGAATTGTCAGCCTTTTTCCTCCATTGGCCTGCATAGCCAGCACCTGGGTTATTGCATCTTTCCCATGATTGTGCAGTCCAGGGGGTGTGCACATGTGTGAGCAGGAGCACCTGGGCCTGGGAGCTAGGATAAAGGGATGCAGAGAGTGTGAGCACAAGGTGAGGAGCATGCTCTCATGCCAAAAGAGAACCCAGAAAAAGTGCATGAAGATTCCTGGAAAGTTCACCTGCCTCCCAGCCCTGCCCACCTCCCTACACCCTCCCCACAGCCCCTGCCCTGCCTGGTGTGTCTGTGTAGCTGCTAGAACCAATACGGATGCTCTGTGCAGATTGGTGAGCTTGATGACTGTGCATTGCAATTGGCATCAGGAACAAGCTGCTTCCACCACACTATTGCAGACCACTTGGAAAATGTATGAAAGCATAGTTTGGCATAACTTTATTTTACGTTTGTATTTTGTATACTTTAAGAAAACTGAAATGTAATCAGTAGTACTGGAGTGCAGAATTTACTGTTTATTATAAATTATACTATGGTTATAAACTTGCAAATGACTGAACATTCCCAAACTTCTACAGAAGGAAATTTCTATCAGAAGGAATCTTGCCAATGCCCCTTGAAGGAGACTGAGTGAGGTAGGCTGGCCTACCAGAGGCCTAAATGGGCATGAGGGCACTTCTGGGATGGGATGCTGAATAGGAAGAGTTGCTGTAGAATGACTGTGCCTCAGGGAAGCACAAAACTTTCCCAACCTTTGAGGTTCCGCTCAGCTGTCTGTGGTCAGGCCACAGCTCCAAGGCCAAATAGTAACTTGAGTAGAGGTGTCAGGAGGGTGGGTGTGGGGATGCTGCCCAGGTGGTATTCTGGGGAAGCTCTGGAGGGACAAGGGTAAGCCTTGCCCAGGAAGGATTTGAGATAAACTATGAGGAGATGGAAAAGGGGCGTATAGAACAAGACGACTAACTGGAGACGAGAGATCTCCAGATGTGGTCTGAAGATACAACAGAACTTCGGTGCTCAGCAGTGCAGGGTATGTCAGCTATGGGTGTCTCTCTGGGAAAGGCATTCCACTTGCTAGAAATCTAGCATTCTGCCACTGTAAAAACTTGACCACACAGAACTACTTGGAGAAGGGGAAAAACAAAGATTTGTCCTTCTTTAGCTGCAAATGCTCCTTTGTTGACATATCAATTGTTCTGATCTTCCCTCACCTTGTCCCTCAGCAGAAGGAATCCTTCCACCCTTAACTGTCTTGAAACTTCAGAGAGGCAGGAGACACTAGAAATTAGGACTGTGATTTCTGGAACTCAATGCTCAAATTTAAATTCTGGCTCTGCTACTTATTCATGTAACTTCTGATGACAGCTTCTATGTACATTGATTTTCTTATCACTAAAGAGACTCAGATAGTCTCCCATTGTCTAGGTGTAGTGAGCACCGAAGTTCACTTATTCACATAGTTTCATACATGTCACAAGCTGAACACTTACAACCATTACTTATCATTTTAGCAGTGTCATTTTTTCACTTATTGTCTATTAAATTTTTTGCATTTTAAATATTTTCCTTTTAAGATTGGTTTTACAGAAGGCAGAGTTATTTTTCATGTATCCTTTGCCCCCCAAATATGCACAGTTTCCCCCATTATCAAAATCCTAGTTCCAGAGTGGTTGCATTTATTACAGTTGATTAACTGACAATTCATATATTGGTATCACTCAAAGTCCCGAGTTCACTTTAGGGTTCAAATTTGATGGTGTAGATTCTATGTTTTGACTTTGGTTTTGACTGTGTATAATATAGTATCACATAGAACAGTGGCACTGCCCTAAAACCCTCTACTGGTATAACTTAAAATTATAGTTCTATAACTATTTGTGATACTCTGTTTATATAATTTAAAATTACAGTTTGCCTCAAATTGTAGGTGACAAAAGACAGTTCTTATGTATATTTTATTTTCTCTTCTAAATTAAAACTTAGTTTTACTCACTTCTCAGAGCCAAGCACAATAATTAGGAAGAGTGTTTGAACTACTTGGCAGCTACATGGGCAGATGGGTGAAACCTGTGGATGGGGCACATTTACATGAGACTTTTCTTTTTAGCATTTCAAACTTTTTTGCATTTTATTATTTCTCCTGTGAACTTATTGAAAAGATTCTAAACTTGTTCTGTTTCTCAGCCCTATCTTTACTCACTGATTCATAGTCCTGGTTCATCTTTTGGTAGTGAAACTGGCTTTATATATAGCAGGGGGGTATCGACTTTTCTTGTTGGCTCAAGTACTAGGCTAAGGGCATAATATGGAGCCAGATGCTTTGGCCTAAGTCTCAGTTCCTTTCTCATTGTGTGAATCTGGGTAAGTTATTTACTTCCCTGTACCTGCCTTGCCCCCATCTGTGAAATGGGATGATAATGGGCAACATACTCAAAGAGATTTGTGAGGATTGTCTGACTTAATACATGTGAAGAGAACAGAGGGTGACTGGCACATAGTAAGCGTTAGCTATGGTTAAGATAAGTCATGATAACTTGTTAGGACACTTAAGATTAGCTCAGCGAAGTCTCTGTTCCAGTTAAGGACTGAAGAGTCTGTCTGTATTCTGCCTGTTTTACACCACACCCATGCATTGGCCTCAAAAAGTACAACTCTGATAGAGTGAGTTGCATGTTTAGTTTTTGTACAAATCTAACTTTAGGCTTCTGTTGCCTTTTGAACTAAAGCTCTCTTATACTAAGCACATCATGATAATAATTAAAGGCTTAGAGTTTGGATTATAAGCTAAATAGTAAAGGAGGAATCTGTTTGCTACCTTGATCCTCCTTCTGCTCTTTAATGGCAACAGCAAAATGTAGTAATTGAGACTGGAATGTGAGTTGTCTCTGCTGAGAGTGCTTGGTTGGAACTGGTCCAGGCAGAACTGGTCACCCTATTCCAGCTCATCTTGACACTAGTTACAAGCCAAGTTGTATAGTTGGAGATGTATGTATAATGAAAGAATATCTCCCTCAGAGCCAAAGCAACAATCATCCGATCTTTCATTGTCAGAGAAACAGTCAGTGCTGTGACTTCTTCCAGTCAAACCTGAAGTGAAATACAAACCCAGCTTCCTTTGGTTATGACTGTGCTTTGGTTAGCTTTAAGTTTCCTTAAAGGTCTTAGCAAGACTTGATTTGATCAGTACAAAAATCTCAAAGCATATAACATTCACAAGAAACAACTGATATTCCTATACAAAATGAAATCTCATTCATTCAGCAAACATTTTCCAGTAGGGACTGGGTGCAGAGGTAGGTGCTGGGAATACAGAGGTGAACAGACCAGGCATGATTTCTCTCTTCATGGAACTTCTAATTTGTTCAAGAGTCAAAAACTGACTAGTGAAAAAGCAAGGTCTGGTGCCTCAATATTAAGAAGAGAAAATCCCATACCCTTTGTCTTTTTGTAAAATACCGAGATTATTTCCAATGATTCTAGGTCAAATCTCAACTAGGAGTATCTAATAACTCTTTTTTTCTCTCCTTTTCTTTACAACTGATCCTTCTTTGTCACACTGGAACAATGTTCAAAATTCAGAGATGGTGCTTCTGATTGTATTATTAGTCTGGGTTTTCCAGAGAAACAGAAACATATATATCTAGATCTAAATAAGTAGATCTATATAAATATATAGATAAAAATATATCATATAAATAATAATACAAATATATAGATAATATATCAATCTCCATGTAATTATATTATAAGGACCAAGACTTAGACAGAATTAATGTAAAGAATTGGGTCACACAGTCATGGAAGTTGATAAGTCCCAGGATTAGGAAACCTGGATTCCCAGGAGAGCTGTTGGTTATAGTTTCAATTTGAGTCAAGTTCTAAGAACCAGGAGATCCAATGACATAAAGAAGTCAGGAAAAGACTGATATCCCAGATTGAAGTTCAGCAAATTCTCTTACTCTGCATTTTTGTTTTATTCAGGCCTTCCATACCTGGGACAAGGCCCACCCACCCTGGGGCAAGTAACTGCTTTGCTTAGTCTAAGGATGCAGTAACTGTCACTCTCGCAGCCATGCTTGGAACACTGTTTAACCAAACATCCGGGTATCTGTGGCTCAGTAAGTTGACAGATCAAGTTAACCATCACCTTGCTTCTTGGCTTTTGGCTAAAATCAAGAGAAATAAACCACAATTGCAAATCATGCACCCAAATTCTAGCTGTAAAGGGTGGGGCTGGTGACTCTGAGAATAAGCATCTGACCTTTTAAAGTTATATGTTGAGAGATGAAATCTGTCTGTGCTTCAAGATGCAAAGTTCCTCAAAGCTCTGCAGGAAGGGTCAGATCTTGGGTAACTAAAAAGAACTAATGGTGACTGTCTCCTCCAGAATAAACCCAGTGTTTCAAGTCTGCTTTCTTCATCATATGATGGTTTTGCTCTAATACTGAAAAAGATTCTTTTCCTTTACTTTCAAAAAGCTGGCTGGTGGGCGAGAGAGCACGGAGGATTCCATTCTTCAGTGTATATCTAATAATTTCTACACTGGAGCAAATGCCATGGATTGATGTTTTTTTTTTTTTTTTTCCATGGGAATTCTAACCCCACTCTCTTTGGCAGAAAGACTTAACTATTTTTGGAAGTTAGAAAGAAATTCAGAGAATCTGGCTCACTTTTGGTCATGTACAGTAATGTTATTTTTATGTATCTAGGACAGTGACATGGTCAATGCTTATTTTTAATTGGCTTTCTGGGGACACAGGATGGGCTGAGATGTCAGGAACAAGGCAGAAAAGTAATTCATAGTTGGCTGGAATCCGGCATCTTTGGTTTGCACTCACGAGTCGAGGCCCTTTACACCCTGAGTGCCTGTGACTGCTTCCCTTCAGAATCGAGCAGGCCTCTCTCTGGTCTCATTTCTTTTTAGTTCCAGCTTCCATTTTCTTTAGAGTAAGAATCAGGGCACCAGCATTTGAGTCATAGCTCTGTCACTTAATCATTGTGGATGTTGAGCAAGTGACTTCTTCAAGTTTCAGTCTCTTTACGAACCAAAACTAATGGATCAAATCATTCCTAATCAGGGTGTTTTGGGCTGCAAACCAAATATACCCACATAAAAATAACTCTAAATACCCAATTCAAATGGATTTTAAAATAAGGGACATGTTATGCTAAAATAAAAATTCTGGTCTTGGACTATTTCACCAATCGGTTCAACAACTCAGGGGTACAGTCAAAGACATGGGCTCTCTTGTCTTATTGCTATCATGTTTAGCATGATGCTGTCATAGTTCTAGGTATCAAGAGAAGACTTGAATTAGTGTTTTGTTTTTCTTTGGGTAGGTTCCCAGTAGTGGAATTGCTGGGTCAAATGGGAGCTCCACTTTCAGTAGTTTAAGCGTCCTCCACACAGTTCTCCATTATGACTAGATCAGCTTGCATTCCCACCTGCAGTGTAAGAATGTTCCTTTCTCTCCATACCCATACCAGCACTTGTTGTTGCCTGTTATTTCTTTTTTTTTATTTTTATTTTTTAATATGGGCAATTCTTATTGGTGTAAGAAAGTATCTCATTTAAAAGGACACCTGCACTCAAATGTTTATTACAGCACTATTTACAATAGCCAGGATATGGAAACAACCCAAATGTTCCAAAACAGACGAAAGGGTCAGAGAGTTGTGCTATACGTACACAACGGAATATTATTCATAAATCAAAAAAGACAACCTTATGTCATTTGCAGCAACATGGATGGACCTAGAAGGAATCATGTTAATGGAAATAAGCCAGAAAGAAAATGAGAAATACTGGATGGTCTTACTTATTTGAGGGATATAGAGAAAACAAGCAAATGGACAAGAAAAATTTAAAACTGTCAAGAGAATTGAAGCATACAGCAAGAGAGAGGGAGGGGGTAAAACTGAGGGTAGAATGGGCATAAAAGATTAAGATGAGGGTTCATGGGTGACAAGGTGATGGGAGAACCTTGGGGTAGACAACCTTGGGGTAAAATTAATAGTACAAAAGAGGCTGAAGAAATAAAAGAGAAGACTTGATCACTAGGACATCCGATCAAAGAAGAGGAGGAGGGAAAATAAAGAACTGTAAAGTCCTTCCAGTTACCAATACACTGTGATACTTTGGGTTCTTTATCAGTGGACATAGGATCAGGCTTTGCAATGGTGCTTGAGTATTGGATCTTGCATGACTTTGGAAGATAAAGGTTTTTATATGAAAGTTACATGGAATTAGTGGACTTGTGTGTGTGTGTGTGTGTGTGTGAGAGAGAGAGAGAGAGAGAGAGCAGTAATGAATTGCTTGTGTCTATGGGTGTGTGTGTGTTTGTGTGTTAATCTCCCTTAAGTTCAGAAACATGTAGCTATAGCAAATATATGCTGACTCTGGAGCTTGTATTTTTGCCTAATTTCCCTCTCTCCTTGATTGCATCCTTGCCATGTGAGCGTTGGAAGTTTCCCATATACCCTGATCATAGGTTGGGATCCATGGAGGCAGACCCTGGGATAAGGATTAACTCCAATATGTCTCTATAATCTAAATCTTCCACTGAAACTTGCCATATACTCTACATGGCATCTCTTCCTATTACTGATACTTCTAATACCATCGTGTCTGCAGATCAAATGACCATAATGCCAGGGCTGCTTTTATCACAACCTGGACCTGCCGAAGAGCTGATTTCTATTTGGAACCGCCACACCAGGGGCAGTGACATTTCCTATCACCCAGTGTATTCCAAGACAGAGGATGTGCTGTCTCCAGGCCATCAAGAGGTTTACCAGGTGCTGTGTTCCTTCTTAATGTCATAGCCAAGTCCTTTCCCCTGGGGACCTGTCCACATCTGCTTCCCATGGGTCTGGATCTGAAAAGAGACCAACAAAGAGTATTTAAATTTGGGTGTTTAGCAGATGTTTTCTCCCAAATGAACAAAGGAAGGTTGCCACTCTAAGAAAAGCTACAGTAATTTTGCTAATGTTAAAATCTGAGATTTCAAGCAAAAGTTAAAATTCTAAAAAAATTGTGTCCACCACCATAAGCTTGATAACTTGCCAATATTTAAAGATTTTTTAAAAATGAAACCATTGTTATATTAACAAATAGTAATATTACATACTAGTGTTTTTAATATTACATATAAATGTAATGTTTTGTTACTTTATAAAGAAATGTGTCAACATTTGGAAGATACTTATAACTAGTGTACTAACACTTTCCAAATGATAATGTACACAGTTACATTATGACATGATTTAAAAAAATCTACATATAAGTTCAATGAATGATAATATAAAAAGTTCATTAATCTGAGTTTATACTCCGCATTATAAATGATCTTTAAAGCACTATTTATTGAAATTTGGTATAGTAAAAATACCCATAATTCTTTGCAAAGGCTATTAAAGATTTTCCTCTTTTTTCCAATTGCTTATGTGCATGAGGGCATATTTTCACATATATCAATCTACACACCACACTAAACCAAAACACCATCGCCAAAACATTCACAACACAGACTGATTGCAAAACAGGAGAACTCAGCTTTTTTCTGTTAAGCCAAACATTAAAAAGATTGACAAAAATGTAAAACAATACTATTCTTCTCCTTTTTTGGTGTTAGAAAACAGTTATTTCTATTAAAATATGCTGTTTACATTAACTTATAGTGGGCTGGTTATTTTTTAAATGAGCAAATATTCAGTTTAGATTTCTCTTGCTATGAATATAGTAACTGTTGAAGTCTACCAATAGTTATATAACCTGGATAAAAACCAGTTGTTTGGGCACTTAAAAACTTCAAAGAGCATGAGAAGTTCACAGTATGAAATATTTGACAGGCACTGACCAATTAGGATGATTGGTTGGATTCCGTAGGGTAAACCTAAAGTCTGGTGATTCTCCAAGTGTCCATGATAAATGATCTTGTGCTGTATTATGATGTATGTTGAGTTCCTTGTCTTGTTCCTCAGCAGTATGGAGTTTGATGTTCTGTGCGAAACTGAAACAAACCCGATGTATTCACCTTGCACTTCCATCATCCTCTGCCCCTCAGTAACGTCAGAAGATTTGTGATGCTGGTTTTTACAAAATAAGCCTGTACCATTAGCCCAGAAGATTTCATCAAAGATTTCCAAAAAATTTAAGAATGTTTCCTACTTAATGGTTCTGATCCTAGTCATGATACTTTGGCATCTTCCCCCTATATGTGTGAGGTAAAGAAACTAATTAAGAAAAATGTACAAGCAAACACCTAATTGTTAACAAATGATAATCCAATAGGTCAGGGTTGAGGGGAAAATTCTACAGAGAACATGCCTTTTGTAATGTTTAAAAATTTAATAGAAAGCATCTTTCATTTGTAACGAAACTAGAAACAAGTAAATCGAATAAGTAAAATTACAAATAAATTAATTTCTGTAAAAAAAGAAAAATGTACGTAAGTTCCTGCCAATGAATCAATTTGATTTATGACATGATTGCTTTATTTAGTTTGTTTGAAAGTGCTTGATTTGAAAATTGCTAATTTCAAAGGGACCATCACTCTCCTGTATCTTCATATAAGTCTTTTAAGTTAAATATAATTTTTGTAACTTCAGGTCTGGAGGAATACATACTATGTGAATCCAGAAGAATAAGATAGACATTCAGCCTCTGGCAGATAAACTGCCTCTTAACTATCATGTTGAAGTAGTGACTTGACCAGTAAAATTTGTTTTTGTTTGTTTGTTTGTTTATTTCTTTAAATAATTTATATATATATATATTTCACATCTTTGTATTCCCTGGGGTTCACACACCACCTCCCCTCCCTGACCACTCCCACCCACCACCACCGCCCTACACCCCTGAGTTGTATACTTTAGATTGTTAGCTTGTTTTGACTTTTCCTCCTCCTTTTGTTTATTTTTCCTGTGTTCTATATATTAGTGAAACCATTTGGATTCTTTTTCTTTCTGACTTTTTTGCTAATATGATCTCTTCTAGGTCCACCCAGGTTATCTCAAATTCAACACGTTTGTTATTTTTAATTGATGGGTAATATTCCATTGTGTATATATACATCTTTTTTACCCATTCGTCTGTTTTGGGACATTTGGATTGTTTCCTTGTCCTTGCAATTATAAATAGTGCTGCAATAAACATCCAAATACAGGTGTCCCTCTGTATAAGTATTGAGGTCTTCTTTGGGTTGATTTCCAGAAGAGTTATTGCTGGATCAAATCGTAGTTCCATTTTCATAAGCTTGAGGGTCCTCCACACTGCTTTCCATAGTTTGGCCAGTAAAATTTGTAATTTGAGTTGTAAACGGGATTCTGTTTTCTGACTTGATATCATGAATATCCTTCACCTTTCCACACGTAATATGAGCTCTTTGACTTTGGTACAGCAAATGGTAAGCTGATTCTTGACTAAGGTGATCTCCGTTGGCGCTATTAATATTTCGTATGTCTACAGTTGGATCCTTCTATTTGCTCATGAAGTATGAAGCCCAGAAAGAGCCTTGTTTTCGTGGAGTGAAGATATTTGGGAGAGAATTCAGTTGCCTTAGAAATAAAAATATGTGCTGATATCATCTAAGCTCCACTTTTTAATTTTCAAACCTATATTACAGATGGCTATTCTTCTAAATGAAACCTTAGCACATGCTAAATTTTAACTTTCCTGACATTAACATCCCTGTGTGGTTAAACTGAACTGAATCATTTAGCAGTCATTAGTGATCTTCCACTTAAATATTGCAAACATTCTGAATTTTTTTCTAGAGAGAAATTACCTCACAAGCTCATCAATTTCTAATGATATTCCAAATGAGAGGGAATAAAAACAGTGTAGGGAGGATACTTGTAGAAGAAAGGCAATGCTTCCAGTCTGGTGTCTTTTTCTATCCATCTGGAGCAGCCCTGTTTGACACAATTTATGATTGAGACTAAAGATTACAATTGCAGGGCTGGGCACGGTGGTACATGCCTTTAATCCCAGCCTAGGAAGCAAGACCGAGACTAGGAATCACTTGAGTCACAGGTTCGAGACCTGCCTGGGGCAACATAGCAAGACCTAATCTCAAAAAATAGCTGGGCATGGTAGCGTGCCTGTAATCCCAGCTACCTGGGAAGCTGAGGCTGGGAATCACTTGAGTCCATGGTACCCTGGGCAACATAACAAGACCTAGTCTCAACAACAAAAAAAAAAATGCAATTGAATGCCATGATGAGGCACAAGATTCTGGAGTCAGAAATGTCCACTTAATTTATGGCTTTGGACATATTATTTAACCATTATCCTGAACTGCGTTTGTCATGGTGACACCTATCTCACTGGGTCTGTTGGAAGGATTCAATGAGATCATCCATGTAAAGCATGTAGAATAGAACTTGGCACATAATTAGGTTCCTATTAAGATTATCTGTATGCATGTATGACAACTATTGTTCTGTTTAGAAGAGTGGAGTTCCAAAGAATCAAAGTGTCAAAATTTTTCAGGTGGGATTAAAAATAATTCGAATTTATGGAATCACTGGCAAAAGATTAGTGAATGCTGCAAATAGCAGTCAGTTATTTAAAACGTTGATGGATGTAACAACACAAGTTGGGTAGTGGGATGACATCATTATGCCTGAAATTTGTTTGCTCTTAGTCTGCTGTGCTTATTTAGGAGACCAAGACCCCATAGGAGGAACCTGATGGGAAACTGAAGGCTGTGGAGAATTTCTTCCTTTTATGATAGTGCTGTTGATCAAATTTGTGCCTATTCCTGAAAACACTACACCTCACTGAAGTTTTTGCTTACCTAAACAGGAATCTTGAGACCCACCAAGCAGAAGTGATTCTAAATTATGGCAAGGATCTCATTGATTTTTTTTCAATTTTGGGCAATTAATCAGTCATTTTATATCTGGTGAAATGAGTAGCTTGCAAACTAGGATTATCCTGGAGTTTACAAATTAAAAAGAGGCTGTTTAAAAACTAATTTAAATTAATTTTATTTTTTGGTGCAGATAATTCAGTCCATTATTAGCTGAAATCATATTTTACTTCTCTAAAAATGTGTTTGGTCAATCACTGCATGAAAAGGATTATTTTCAGACTTTGACACACAAGCCATTAGTGTGGGTTGCAAGAGCACACTAGACTCTCTTCTCGCCTAGGTGGTTGATGATCAAACAATGAAAATTTTCCCACTCTAAGCTCATCTTTATAATTGGCCTCAAGCATGTGTTTTTTGCAAGACCAACTTTAAAACTCGTCAAGTACTTTTAGTGTTGAAATAACATTATGCTATGAAATATCCCCAGAGTAGCCAAAGACAGAAGCAAGTAAATCCTATCCTATTTAGAGAGTAATTCTACTCTCCATATTGATGGTCACCAATGATTGGGAAGTGGCAGTGGAAGGGACATAGTGATGCAAGATTAAAAGTTCCAGAAACTTAACATACAGTGTGGCAATAGCAGTTAACAATAATGTTAAATTTGCGGAAATGCATCTCACATACATATGCACAGGTAACGATGGATGTATCTATATCAAAACATTTTGTAGACCTTAAGTATACGCAATTTTTTTATGAATAACTAAAGAGAAAAATGAATCAAACTATTACCTTTAAAACAAGGGCTTTGATAATTTGCTATTGGTGTTTGTAATTCCATGATGTAAATGAATCTTTTGACCTTACACTCTTGCTTCAGCTGCAACAGAGAATATAGTTTTATAGATTTATAGTCTGTAGAAAGCAAAATAGACATTCCAAAGCTGAGTCACTGAGTCTGCTTGAATACAGCATTGCTGATCCTGTTACCAGTAAGGCTGAATACCTGTGACCCCAGAAATAGATCGAATAGCCATGATGTAACAAGAAATGTCAACTGGAGACATTTTTTATCTCCATTTGAACAAGAGAGCAGACCACTGCTTAGAACTACAAGACCCAGACTTCAGTTCTGGTTCTAACACTTAACTATTTGGGTGATTTTGGTGAGTTCTCAGCTGCTCTCAAGTCTCATTTTTCTCATGTCATTTCACATAACAAAAATCATCCTTCAAAGGACTGTCCTCAGAACTTGATGAGATGGTAATGGTAAGAGTTTCTGAGGAGCAGTAAAATTGTCACATAAACATGAGCTGTTCCTTGTAGTCATCAGATACCCAGGTCCTAAATAAGGGCTTGATTAAGCTTCGTGAGCAGTGGCTCTGTGCTCTGGCAAAGCCAGAGAGAGTTGGTTCAAAGAAACAAGCCAACAACTTCAGTTAGGGTACTCAGTGGCCTTTTTATTCAGCTACTACTAGAGAACCAACAATATTTACACATAATTAACATTTCATCACTTTTATTTTTACCAAGGGAGGTTTTGACCTAGAATAGTTTTAATATCCGCATGCCAAAAAATTTTTTTTTCAAATTAAGTAATTCCCTTAAGCAGAGAAAAAGAAAATGCCATCATGATCGTCCTTTGCCTCATAGATGATGTGGTTGTTCCCTGGAAAAGTGTGGAAAGAAATGATTTCTCTAGGTGACTTACCTGAGCTAGACCTGGCTAGTGAACCCAGGGTGCTTGCTACACAAACATTTCACTGATGAAGCAGATATGAATAATAAATTTAAAAGACATTGCATTTGTGTACAGTGTGAAAATATTACCAATAGATACAGCCTGAATTGCACGAACATGAACGAATCTGCCCTAGAGAGCAAAATGGCATCAGTGTTTTCTGGTTGGATTCTACCAGGTCTGGTTCTTTGTCTTTGTGTCTGACTTGTTCTGGCAGAGAAATCATATAGACCTTTTATGATTTGTTTCCCCAGTTTTATTGAGATACAATTGACACTTAACGTTGTATTTGTTTGAGGTGTGCAACTAGATGATTTGATGTATGCATGCAATACCAAAGATAATTACACTAGAAGGCCAGTTAAAATCTATCACCTCATAAAGATACAAGTTTTTCTTGTTGCTATGAGAAATGACAAGATCTCTCTTTAGCAACTTTAAAATACATAGTGTAGGATTGTTAACTTTACACAGCAGGACCTACATTACATCCCCAGAACTTGTTTATCTTCTAAGTAGAAATTTGTGCTTTTGACCCTTTTACCCATTTTCCCACAAAAGTTCTGATCTGAAAAACATCAATCTTTCCTCTGTATCTATGACAGACCTATGATATGTATGTCTTATTCATGGATTTTACTATTTTTTAGAGAAGATTTGGGTTCATAGCAAACTCAAGCAGACAGTAGAGTTTCTCCCTGGGCCCTCCCCCCTCCCCCCATGAGTTCCCATGCTATCAACATTCTACACCAGAGAGGTACTTATTATATATTGATTGTGTTTTAATCATAGATAGATAATGTCATGATTTACTGCTTTTTTTTATTAACTCCCTATTTTTTAGGAAATTTTGATTTTTGCGCACTTCAATTTTGCTAACCATAATGCTACTCACAGACCTTATCGAAGCAGACTGGTAAGGATTATAGTATAAACTGACCTTGAAACACCGACCTACCTGAATGGTGGGGGTTATCATATTATTTTTTTCTCTTGGCTGAAGTATAATCAGCTATTTTAATATACCACTCAAGAATTTTGCATTAAAGGCCATGAAAAATATCAAACTGTTCCTTTTATTTAGGAAGCTTACCTGTTTTCATGTCTTGGCTAACGACTGAGCTCAGATTATAATTAGACACAGCAATTTATACCTAAGCACAGATTGTGACCCTGTCAAATATATATAAGTTGTATTAATCCTGGAAGTCATGGATTAGCTAAGAAGATCTCTAAAAATGAACAATACATGCATCATAAGAAATATGACAATAAAATATACCAGTTGGGATTTTCATAGAACTAGTTTGACCAAATAAGTTTTACCAACCCTTCAACCCCTATCACCAACAAAGTTCTATGGTTCAAAACAGGATTTCCTGTATGCTACCAGAAGCATCTGTGACTTTTTAGATTCTTGCCAATTCTAAAGTTCCCCATTTGGACCTTTCAATCTCTCGCCCACATTTCACACATTCTAAGTCTTATTCTTGAATCACTTCTACTTATTCTTGATGGATCACCTAAGTTTGCACACGTCAACTAGTAATAATAACCGTATAATTGTCTTTTAACCAGATATTTTGACATTTTAAAAAACATCTTATGCCCTATAAAGCCATGTGGGCTGTGCCCTGGGGGGAAGGGTACCCAGCCAAAGTGAAGAGTGAGAACTGAAATCTAGCCCTGGGCCCTCACATAGTGTGTGTGCTCAGAAGAAGGGACATCTTCCTTTCAGTTGCTAGTCAAGGGTCTGCCATCTTCTTATGTCTTATGAATCTACATCACCACATCCTACTTTCCATGCACCCCAAATCTTATTCTTGAATCACTTCTTAGGTTTTTAATCTTCCTTGTCATCACCCACCGGCCTCTTTCCTCCTAGGAAACTTCCTCCCCTCTGTGCCTCTTTAGCTGTCCCATCGGCCATTCCCAAACTTCCTCTCCCTCTTGTTTTCCAAAGCAGCTCTTTACTTGAACATGTTTTAGAAGAGACACTCAAGAGTATGTTTTTATAGCATCAGCCAAAGCACACAAGAAAAAAAACAAACCTCACCTGTCTGTTGCATTAACTTCCATGACTTAAAAAATTAAAGCCAGGTTGAGCTGCAATGTAAAATTATCAAAAGCCAAACAGGAAATAAATGTTTTTTCAGCCAACCATTTCCGACTGAGGACTTTCTGTGTAACATGGTCTATGAAGAGTTCACTGTTCAGCCTCAAACAGATTGAAATGATCCATGGGGGGAAATAACACTGAACCCAAGCCCTGTGTGGAAGTGATGTTCAGCGCCAGGCCCCTGAGTGGTTGTGGAAAGGCCGGCTGTGAAGGCCTACGTGTCTGTGTTGAAGGGAAGCCTTTGAAAGCTATCTTTCTACCAGGATGAATGTGAAAGCCACTAGGCAGGAGAAAAAAAAAAAAAAAAGCCAGTACAAAACTGCCACTTGAGCATTGCTTCCTGCCTGCGTAGCTCTAGCTCTTTGCTGACAGTTATTCTTAGGCCTTCTTTGGCTTCAAAGGTTTCCTCTTTTCTATTTTTGGTAGCGGAATATGGATTTAGATCTGCCTAACCTCTCTTGACTACTAATCCATGCCCCGAAGAGAGTGGGGCTGCTGTTTTCTGTAGTTATCAGTTCTCTTTCTTTTCAGCACCTCCAAATGATTTTTAATATTAAGGACACAGATTTATGGGAAGGAGTCATTGAATTTTCAAACTGATTTGTAGGCTCCTAATTTGCACATTCCTTTCTCCAGCAGGGGCATCTCAGAGATCATGTCAAATAATAAGGACTGACTTCTGTGATGAGTGAAAGAATCCAGGTTGGTAAAACAGATGGTCATCGAATAGCCCAAAAGTAAGCAGGGGTGATTTGCATGGGAGTAACATGTAAATAATGAAGCACAATTCCATTATGAATAGAAATAATCAATGACCTCTGTAAGTTAAAATTAACTTAATCTATATACACTGAAACAAAAACATTCAGACTTTCCCAGGCTGGAATGCTCAGGACTCCAGCCTGTGCAGAGAAAAACATGTTATCCAGAGCAAGCATTTAAAATTTCATGCATATTTCATTTCACGTATTCTAAGTCTTATTCTTGAATCACTTCTTTTTTTTTTCTTGAGCAATCACCTAAGTTTGCTCAGGTCAGCTAGTAATTATAACTTTGTGTAACGGTCTTTTAACTAGATATCTTGACATTTAAAAAAACATATTATGCCCTCAAATCCTTTGATTAAAATTCTAAGCCTACCCCCACTTGATTGAATGCAAGTTGGGGATCAAGAGTCCACCCCCTCAGCCCAGTTGCTTCAGCCACGTGGTCTTAATCAGATCTCCCTCTCTGCCTTTAAAAGAAAGGCAATCTTATACTTGAAGAGGATTAATATGGGAAATTGTAAGCCCAAGAGCTCTAAGAGGTCATCCTACCTCCCCAAGGTTATCCACACATTTCTGTCCACCTCAGCATTTGGTTTGAACTTCACAGCACTAGAAACCATGAACCCATACTCCAGATGCAGAAACATTCTACATTGATTTAATTTTGCTTTACAAAGGACAAAATGAACAGAAACCTTGCAATTGGGAGTAAGGGTACCCACCCACAGGGACTTTGCAAATGGATACTTGTGAAAAAAACCACAAATTTAGATCATGTGTTGGGTTTTTGGTACTAGGGAGGTATCTTTAAATATATTTTACATTATGGTTTTGAGTGGCAGGCAGCATTTTCTGCTAAGTGGCAGTATTAACAGTGAGTTAAAAAGCTATATAATAGAGTTAAAAAGAAAGTCTCCCTTAACTTTTTTTCAGAGCAATTTTATTCCAATGAATTTTTTTAGGGGTTATTTTAAATGTGTCCCAGTGTCAGACTTGTTCAGAAAGAGAGCATTGTGTCTCCCAAGAGAATGATAATTTGTCTTCCCCCTCCCCCCCTAGTGGAACAAAATGCTAACTTTAATAGACTATCTAGTCTTTTCCATACAGAGTGAGTCCTCCCTCAGAATTCCTATGCAAATACTCAAACTCCCGGGTTGAGAAAAGGTTAAAAGGAACTGAAAAAGTCTATAGTGGCTCTTTCTGAGATGCACTCCAACACTTGGCAGGATGAGGTGTTCATAGCAGGTGCTGGATTTGCTATAAATGGACAATTTATAAACAGAGCTGACAACTGGGAAAACAGAGCAGTGGGGAATGCTGGCATTCCAGCGGCCAGTGGTTGATTTCCTATCAGATGGTCCTCAGCATGGAATTATTGATAGCTGCTGCCCTGAAAGAAAGCCAGTTGGCTGCCGCATAAAGGGCTGGACCTCAATTCATGCATGATCTGCTGCTAGATATTTTAAATAGGTCAGTGCAAATTAGCTTCTTCAGGTTGGTACTTCCTTAATTAGCAATTTAATTGCAAAGTCTTCTCCTCCCTCCTCAACCTTGACTGAATTTAACTCTCTTTCCCTTTCTGTAATGCCACAGGACTGGGAACTGGGAGAAGTCTGCCTGAGACCAAAGGGGATCCTGGGCAGCAGGAGTGGATTCTGAGCTGCCCTTCGTGACCAAGGCCAGTACAGAACCTGGCGAAGGCAAGTCACATGTGAAGCCAAGGGCAGCATTTTTGGCCCTGTGTCCTGAGGAAGAAAGGAGCAGGGCCTTTGTGCATTGAACCTGGGCAGGGGGTGGGGCAGAAATGTGCAGCAGATGCATGTCATTTCCCTCTTGCTGTTCTCTAAGGGCTACCAGCACCCTGGGACATCCCGGAGATTCTCAGCAAGGCTGCTTGCAAAGTATTCCCTTGGCGCAGTCTAATGACCACATCCAGTTTCCATTGCTTTGGTTTATTTTTTTGGAACAATTCCCCCCACCCCCAAAGGAAAAGTTGGATGGTAGTTCCTGGGTGATGGCATTGGGTGACATTCCTACACATTTGTCTGCAGCCTCGCGGGATGCAGGGTTCTGCTCAGAGCTTGCAAAGCAGCCATACCTGTTTTCTTCTAGCTGTACGAGTGGTTTTTCCAGGAGAGGTTTGGCTGGGTCTCTACTTTTCTCTTGACCACACCCTGTTGTTTTTCTCTTCAGAGGAACAGATTGAGGGCCTGATCCTGTAGAGACCTTTGACTTCCTTACAAGGAGTGAAAATTGCATGGGCCTGAAGATTAGGTTATTGAATTGGATGCACATCCCAACAGGAGGGCTGGCCTGGGCATGAGGACAGTTGGAGTAAAAGCACAGACCTGTGAGGGAATCCAGAACAGGGACTGTTTGGTGCCACACACTGACAAACACCTCTGGTTTCCAGAGACTCTGAGGCATTGAGGCAATCTATACTTTTTGTGAGGAGCCTTGTCTATCAGTAAGAAATGCCTGAGAGTCTTGCCTCTGGGCTTCTCAGTTTCATCAACTGTGATAAGCTCTCTGGTAAATGTGGGATAAATCTTACCAGATGTAGATTATTTACAATGAACAGAACTGGATACAGAGGGTGCAAGGAAGGATGGGTATAGTGCTGAAGTTTATGGTGTGATTAAGGAAATGAATTCTTGTGAAACGGTGATAAGTTGGGAGCCACAGGACTTACAGATGCCACAGACAGTGAAAGGATGTTCTGCAATGGCTTAGGAAGATTTGGGGAGGACACATAGGTGAGGGGAGGAGTGGTGAGAAAGATAGAACTGAAATGGACCCTGAGGGGTGGTTGAATCTCTGCAATGTGAAAGGGAGATGATTGCAGGTGTGGAGATGCTGAGACCCTTGGTGAGGTGTTGGCTCTGGGTTTGGGGAGGGAGCATAAGAGGAAAGTCTTGGGAGGAGGTTGAAGGGTCATAAAGATCTGGAGGTCACATAAATTTGAAGTTCAACCTCCTAGACCTTTCTAATCAAGGAAGACAAGGAGAGCAGTTGGTCAGGAAAGTGAAGGCTGAGGAGATCAACTGGCTCTCGAGGAAGATCTTGCAATTCAAAGCTTGAAGCTGAGATCTGAGAAGTCTTTGTTGCATGTGGTATGCTTCACCAAGCCACAAGCACAGACAGAGCCCTCCTTTCTCAGCATCCCTTCTCCCCTCACAGCTCCTGCCACTACCTGACTCAGGGCCATGCAAGCTTCTACTCACAGTGTCCATATGAGCTCAGAGCCAAAGTGAAACAAAGGCAGATTCATTTTTGTTTTTTAAAAGTTCTCTGCTTGACTCTGGTTCCCGTCAGAGTCGCCCTGATTGACAGGCCTTCCCAGACATTCAGACAATGTTTATTTTCCTAGCTAACTCAGAAGATCACCTCTGAGCTCTGGGAGCATCTGTTCAAATTGCCAGACAACAAAAGCAGAGCCATAGGTCTGGGAGTGGTGGCGGGGTCTGCCCTGCTCAGGGAAGGCTCAGCTGCTAAGAGCAGCAGAGGGACACAGGTGTGAGACTCTTTCCTGGAAATTCCCTCCCATTTTCTAACCTTCCTGTGTGCACCCCCCTCCCCGAGCGACTTGGGTGTCTTGGGAGAGATGGTTAAAAACACAGAATGAGGCTCCACTCACATCTAAAAGATCTGGATCTATGTTTTTGCAAGATCCAAGGGAGTCCTATGCATTATGAGTGAGAAGTTTGCTGGATGAAGCTTTAAAGCATTTCCTGGCATATGCCTACCCCCCAATAACATTAATGGGGGAGGGTCTAAGGTATTGGTTTTTTGCTGTTGTTGTTTTAAAAGTCCTGGATAATTCTACTTGCAGCCTGAGTTGAGAACCACTGGTCTATGGTCTCTGTGAGCAACTCTGTTTCCAAGGCACCAAATTCCCCTCGTGTTATAAAACAAAGCTCCACTACCATTTAAACCACAGACCCAGATGGAGTGAAAATAATGCTAATCAAGCATTTATCCCTCTTTAGGAAGCTGGCCAACAGCAGATGTAACCACTGATTCATTCAAAAGTATCAAGATTGTTAAAATTCCCAGTCTTAAGTATTCTCTTCTACTTTGGAGGATAAATCCACATAGAACCAGCAGAGATCAGCAGCCCTGGCCCTAACCGTCCTTTATTTCAGGTACTGATAGCCACACCCATACCTGGCATGCCATGCTCTCTGCCTGCTGACAGCAGAAACTATGGGGGGGGGGGGGGGGATTATGGGGATTGATTTTTCACACAAATGCTCACTTTTGGGAACCATCAAAAGGCTTGAAAGCAGCTTTCCACCAATTTTCAGGCAAAGGGAGATTCAAATTTTACTAAGTATCAAGGTTATGTCTGTATATCTTCTTTCCCACTGTGGCCTTTCATTTACTTAACATCCAGAGTGCTGAGAACTTTCACAGTGAACTGCAGTGAATCTTGTCAGTCTCTGAGTTCCCTCAATCCCCTCTCCCCCCCCCCCCCATTCCCAGGCCTGCTTTAATGTTAAGGAACTTCCGCTAATAGGTTCTGAGTGGAGCCAGACTAGGTCCAGGCTTTGAGGCCATTAGCGACTGACTGTCCTACAGGCACCAGGGGTGGGGATGCCTCTGAGCACTGTAACCGAAGCTTTGACCTTTTTCTCATTCCTTCAGTTTTGATCACTTAGAACTAGGGTTAAGGTATAAGCAGCTTAACTATAGTCAACTCAAATTCCTTGACCCTTTCTAGAGACCTTTTCTGGGCTGGATTCTCCTTTGAACCAGGGTATCCTGGTAATGATACAATGATACTTGTCCATCTGGGGTGTCCAGATGCTGTGTCCACCTGGTCACTCAGGGCACCCTACTCTGGCTCCAAGCTGAGGTTACCTTGCCTCTCCAAAGCCTGTGGTTGGGACTGTTGTCTGCTCCCCTCAGGGGCTGACACCTGGCCACATTCCTGTTGCTTTGGCTCCTTCCTCTCTTGCTATTCTCTCCTGGCTTATTGTTTGGGACTCAGCCCAACTCACCACCCCAGTAACAACACCTATTACAATGCTATTGTGGGGCCAGTGCCACCAGCATCCTCGTAACCAGCTGATCTCTGCTGGTTATGTTTTACTGATGAAGAGATAGATTTGGAGATGAACCAGATAGTTGAGAGGACCCCAAAATGCTCACTTCTAGTCAGAAACATCAAAGGCACTTTAGTTCGACATCATAACATGGCAAGTGAAGTTATCTACAAAACAAGTTCTGAATAACTAAATTGAGATCCAGTATTGGTGCTAAACTGAGGTGACATTTATTTTTGGCTTTGCCACTTTGAGTTGGTTCTTATATACTGGGATATACATAAATACAATCAAAAAAATATTTTAACCAAAACTGTAATGTGGGTGTTTGTAGGTACCAAAAATAAATAAGGTTATTTCTCCTAAAGGTAAAAGATTTTTGCTCAATGCTCTGGGAGTTCCCTAGGCTGCCACTTTTGTCAGTTCCTTGAAGGGTAGCAGAACTTACTATTTTCTGGAAGCAGATTCATGATGAAGATCAGAGGATTTTAGACCTCGTTGCTGTCTGCAAAAGCATGTATAATTTGTACCTTAAATGCAACTAGGCACTCTCACTGTAGTGCTTGAAGCTGGTATGCCTTCTGTCCAGACAAGTAGCTTCTTGGGCTATTAATTATATAACTAAAAGTCTAAACCTTCTCATTTTAAATGATAATAAAAGGTTTGAAGGTATGTTACTTGTAAACCTATTTTATATTTTGTCTTTCCATATATTTCCTTTTTATTGTGTTTTGTCCAGGGCGGGCTGACTGGTTCAGTCAAGCTAATTACTGCCCTATTGTTTTTTGGAAGACTAAGTGACAGAATATTACTGCATTGGTAAATTGGGGCTGCTTTCCTCTTGCTCCTTCACTTCTAAGGTATGCTGTGCTGCAGCCAGCTCTGAGGGGATGGCTTCAGGAAGCTGACTGTTATGACTGAGGACCTTCGCTGATAGAGTTTTAAAATTGGAATATTTTCTTTAAGACTGAATGGATCATATCAAAGGGCTTTGTGTTTTTGTTTTGTGAGATATATGAGATGTTCCATGGTGGAGAATGGGGGGGGGGGGATGGTGGTATTGTATTTGGAACCAGCCTTTTCCAGGTTGTGCTGTTTAGTTCTGTACCCAAGTGAAAAAAGAAAAAAACAATAAAACCAGCCTCTTACTATTACCAACTCCCAGCTGAAAGTGACAGTAATACATAATTACATCATGGAACAATTTAATCCAGTTTTGCCAACCTGTCTATACTTCAGTATTTCATCACTCATCCATTTGTTGCACACAAATTCATTGAAGAGACTGTTTAAATAAGCTAATAAAACTAGATGTTTGCACCCCTACCCCCACCCCCCCAAATAAAAAAGGAAAAGAAAAAAGGAAAAATATCAGTAGGGACAGAGAGTCAAGGAACTGGGGGAGTGAGAGGTTGAGAGACCCACTGTAACAGGAGAATGAACGGGATAATTCCAAACTGAATACTCTACTCTGTTAGTTAGGAATATGTTCAAGACCCATGGCAAGCTGACACTGGATCTGTGTTAAATTGACTCTCACATAAATCTGCTAACCTGAGTTAGAATGAATCCCAGAAGTTACGAGGTATCTATGCAAAGTGTGAATGGTACAGGATCAGAATAGGTGACTGAGTAGCAATTCTTCCTATTACTAAACTTAACTCAGTCTTAATATCACAAACTCTAGCAATTCCTTTTTATTTTTGACCTTTGCTATGTTTTTCAATTTTATGAAATATTGGTGAGTGTGTGTGTGTGTGTGTGTGTGTAGGAATAGCACAGTGTCTATCACATAATGATATTTAAGAAATGATAGCACAAATGAATTATTGCTTTCTTTATAAAATTTTATTTGCCCCCAAAATTATATAGGCTTTATCTTGATTTATTTTTAAAAATATAAAGTGTTCTGTTACAAAAGTAATTTGGTAAATATAGAAGAGTAAAAAAGGAAAATATCACTGGTCTCAAAAGTATTTCTATTATTACTTCTATGTAGTTTTCTTAGAAACTTTTCTGTCAAGATGTTTTTCACTGGGGGGGGAGCAGGGATGGCTTTGGGCAGGTGGAATATGAGATATACAATTATTTTAAAAATTTAATTCAAAATTAATTTGATTTGGAGGCTTCTATTACATTTAGAATGACAGGGAACTGTAAATATTCTAAGAACTTAACATAACAGAACTGAAACAAAAAATACTCATTAATTGTGAAGTGAGATATAGAGAGATTCATGACCAGGTAGCCATATGTAGAAACATCTCAAGAACTCCTAGCCTACATGTCCTTCAAATATATTCTTATAGCCTGTGGAACCAGAGAAAAATTATGATAAACTAGAATTCTTGCAAAATAGCTTCATATGAAATAAGTGGATTCCTTAGTAAGAGAATGAAATGACTGCAGATAACGACAAATGGTTAAAAGAGTGTGCTTAAAAGTTAAATTACTGGGTCCCAATTCTAGGCACATCACTAACTAGTTTAGTGAGTTTGGGCAAGTATCTTATTTATTAAATTTCTTTGTTGAGCGCCAACTGCATGCCAGGTACTCTCTGTGTTGGGGATGTAGCAGTGAATGAAGCAATGCTCTTCCCTTGAAGCTACTTTGCTAGAAGTGAGTTAGACAAAAAAAAAAAAAAAAAAAAAAACCCGCAAATATGTGAAGAGTTAGGAGGAAAAAAGTGGTGAGGAGGAAAATAAAGGAAGATGAGGGGAAAAGGAAGAGCTGGGGAGAGGTTACTAGTTTACAAAGGGAATACCTCACAGATAAGGTGACAATTTGAAGGGAGGGCTACAGGAGGGCTTTTATAGCCTCTAAACTTAGCTTCCCCATCTCTGAGTGGGATTGTCATAGTGTCCCTATCACAAGGTAACATTGAGAATTCAGCAAGAATGAATGGAAACAAAATACTCCATTGATGGTAGCTTAGCTATAGCTATTATTACAACTTTTCTTTCTCTCCAATGGGAAAATTAAGCAGTATTGTAAGAACCTTTGCAGTAACAATACTGCCATGATGCTCAATTTAACTTATCTGATGACATACGCTTTTGATGGAATCCTGGACCTAACGCTCACTCCCCATTTACTGTCAGCCATATCGGTCCAAACTGCCAACCCATTTGACATTAGATGAAGATCTTAACGTGCTGAGAACTGCTAAACTAAGTTGAAAGGTTGCAGACTCAAGGTCTAATTCCTATGCAATACAACTTTTCATTGCAACCTTTAAACCAAGATTCTATCTAGTGGAGAAGAGTAAATGAGATATTTCTTTTCGTATTCATAAGGATGTTTCTGTGGATACAAGATACTCCCTTGCTTGAAAGGATAATATTAAAACTCATTAAACTCTGAGTAGACAAAGTGCACAATGGTGCTTATTATGAAGAAACTGAAGAAAAAAAAAAAACAACAAAGGGCATTGCCTGGTGGTTGGCATTTCTAAAGTCAATGCATTTTAGTTAAAAAACAGTGCCCACATTTCCATGGTTCCACAAAAATCTAGTCTTTGTGTTTTCCACCAGTATCTGAGAAATGACTTGGTTGGCTTTGCAAATTAAATCAAGTTCTTAATGTTGTACACAAATGTTCACGTCCCGGGAAATCTGTTTATAAATGTGATGGGAAATTGTTTTCTAAAGCAAGTATTTGAAGAATTCCTCCTAGGACTTCTGAACATGTTCCCTGTTTGCTTTTGAATAAGAACTGCCTTCTTCAAACATGCACTTGGGATTTTGCTCAGCAACAAAAGTCTAAACCTTACTGACAGGCACTGGTGTCCACATGGTGGTGACCTCCCCATTAATGTTATGTAAGGTTTTTTTTTTTTTAAGATGATTTGATTCACTGTGAGTAGTGATTATCAACAAAGCTTTGTCAGGCTAGATTCTTGCCTACACCTGAGGCATCTGGGTACTTTGGGGAGGAGCTTCAAGATCATTTCAAGAGTCAAATTACATGTGACAGCTCTGGCTTCACATTGCAGGACTTCTTCCTTCTGGCTAACTCCAGATCTATTAATGGATTTGTACTTATGGAAGAATTTGACCTCCTGATTTTAACACATTTCCCATTTAAAGGCACATGTTGGCTAGTATTCCTTTTTTGATTCCTGGTAAAGGTGCATTCATGGTGGTCTGAAAGAGTTTTTCGGGCTGAAGGCTGAGGGCCATTATCAGTGGTGTGCCTGTGTACGCAGGGCGCGTGCCTGGTTCACTGGCTCTTGCTGTGACATTGTGCAAGGCTGCACGTTTTCTCCCATCAGTTTTTCCTGAGTGTCTTCACCACAAGCCCTCCCAGAACAACACAGGGTCTCAGGTAGCTAAAAATGACTGCCATCTAAATGCCTTGCAGTCTGTATTTGTAGAAATTCCTACCAAGAAGAACTGGGTTTCAAGAGGTTCGGACTAATCTTTTAAAAAAGAAATAAACAAAGCCAGAAAAAACTTATTAGAGTATCAAAGAAGGAAAACAAGATAAGGGCTGTGTTTTCAGTGGCAATATGAACACCCAGCATGTATTGCCCCTACCAAGTAATAAAACTCTCCAAAAATAAAAATAATATGTGACAAAGACACAAGGAAGATGCCCATTTATTTTGAGTGTTTCCTCTTTTACGTTTGGTCCATTGTATGGTTTGGTATGGAAGTAAAGGCAACTTTCACAGTGAGAGCTCTGATGTATGCCCTTTCTTACATTAGTTTTTGTGGTAGCAGAAGATTGTGGGGTACTTTTCTGTTTTCCTGGGTACAACCTGGCAACCTAAGCCATGAATTTAACACAGACAGGAGATTCCATTTCACAATAATGCCAGGTAGTTTTTCCAACCTCACCAGCATAACCATTAATTAGATAAAGAGGCATGAGACCAAAGACAGAGGTCACTCATAATGTGATTCTGGGGTGACAGAACCTCAATAACTTCCATGGATTAATATGTCTTTTTAGTATCTGTTGATTGGTAAATTCCATACTATACATGGCCTCTACTGAAGTGTACTTCAAGAAGATTTTATTATTTATATAATTAGTCTATACTTGAAGTGAATAAATTACATACAGATCATAAAACTGGAGCCTCCTTCATATTTCTTGATCTGAGCCTCAATTCCTAGCTCCCACTTGGAGGAAACCATGCTTTGTAGCCATTCACATCTTTCCCTGCTCTCAACTACATAAATATGCACCTATAGAACTTCTTGGTACTGGTCTTTATGTGTGATATGTATATTTTTTAGCACAAATGGTCATACTCTGTATGATGCTTTAACTCAACACTTTGTCTTGTAAGTCATTTCATGTCATGTAAGTTACCTCCTTTTTTTAACCTTTGTATAATACAGCTTATTCATTCCCCCACTATTGGACATATATATTTTCCTCCACATTTTTTGCTACTATGCAAAGTATTACTATTAATGACCTTTGTATCTTTTACATATATAATTATATATAGTAAATATGTATATGTAGTATATGTATATCTATGTATCTATATGTAAGTATATTACTATATATGTATACAATATATGTATATATACTGCACATATACTTATATAATTTATATGTATATATGAGATACATGTCTATGTGTCTATATATAGTATATATACATATAAATTATATACATAAATTTATATGTATATGTATGCATTATACAAATTTAAAGTTATATATACATAAATATAAAATAAATTTATGCATATAAAATATATACATGAATATAAATACATAAATAAATTTATATATATAATTTATATGTATATATACTCTACATGTATCTGCATATATAGTATATGTACATGTAAATTTAATATACATATATACAATTATATATAAGCTACAAAGGCCATTAATAGTAATAATTTACATAGTAGCATATGCATACATGTATACATATAGATACATATATAGTATAGATACATATAATATAAATGATATATATAATATATATTTTTAAGTATATATATATATATATATATATATATATATATATAGGATTATTTGGCCAGTGGTTCTTTAGAGCAGATTTCAAGAAGGAGAATTGTTGGCAGTTTTATTTTAGATGAAACTACATCTTATTAATCACAAATTTAAAAAATTTGAAACATCATATAGGACACACATGCTAAGGCATTGCTTATTCAGGATGAAGGCAAGGCTTATACCAAAAGCACTAAAGGAAACCTGATTAAGAATTCCTAGCAGAATGAAAGAACCCAGATCTAGATGTTGTCAACCTTGCTCTTGGTGCACTAGCACTGTGACTTAACATGTCTGAGTTTTTAGTCTTTCATCTATAAGGCTTTGACAATAACTTTTGTTAGCCTCTTGTCTTAATGAGTAAATGGTCATAGCAACATGACATACTAATCTATTGTGGAATTCACTTCCCCTCCTCCAACAAGCACTTAGAGATAACAACATTTAAAAATACATAAATTATTTTAAAAAATGCAAAATTGAACTTGAAGAAAGGAAAATCTTCAAATACCAAAAACAAAGAACTAAAAAATCACAGTGAAAAAGCTCATGATCAGAGGTGACCGTGACCCTGTAGAAAATTGAACTTTATAACAAATGACCCATATTCTTAGGTAGATGGTTCACTGCCCAAAGAGAAGGCCTTGGGCATCTCAAGGCTACTGAGATCCCAGGATGAAGCAAAGCTGGATGCCTGCTCTTTTCATAAGAAGGGAAATTTGAAAACTCCTAGAGCATCAGGAAATCTCCAAGAATCTTCAGGAAATCTCAAGAAATCATGAGGTTTGCTAGCCTACGGAGAAAAGACTACCTCCCATGATGAACTGAAATTCCACGAGTGTGCTATGCATGGGTATAGAATCTGAATTTGCTCTGTCTGCATCTTGGGGAGTTTCTAGATAAGAAATTAGTGTGAAAACAAAACTGACTATGAAGTAATGAGAGCACTGGGACTTCCCTTATGGGAAAATTCAAAATCATTCTCTAAGTACATTTCTATAATTTATAACCTGCAAACAACATTTTGCACATGAACACTATAGGATAAAAGGATAGAACACAAATTTGAAAAATTTATAACTCAGGAACTTAGTAAAACGATATGAAAACTAGGAAGTAATAAAATAAGTATGTTTAAAATAATTAAAGAAATAAGAAAGAGGAAGTCAAAATAATGGGACTGAAAGTTAAAGAGAGCAGGTTTATTTGAAAAACATGTGAAATTTGAGAAAGGAAAATTACAGCTACTGAAATGAATTTTACTTGAAGAGATACCCACAATGTGTCTATTATTTTAAGATATCCTTATTACTGATGAAGTAGTGAAGGGAAAGCAGTGGGTCACCCCAATATCCTCTAAAGGCATTGTCTTATCATGGCTCCCCATTCATCTGATTTTAAGAATAAGTTCTCATCATCCACAATAACCTAACCCATAAAAATAATAACCCCAAGGCACAGAACATATAAACCAAATGCAGAGTTTTCAAAAGTCTCTGACTTCTTTGAACCTTTTAATCATCTCTGATTTCTAACTTCTCTTTCAGGGAGTAAATTTGTCTGTGGGCAATAATGTATACATGTAGAATAAACTTAAAGGCAAAAAGAAATACCTGCAAAAGTTGAATGAAAAAAATCTCAGAAATAGCTTATATTCATCGAAACAATGGTGAAGAGGTGGTTTTGCTCCTGGGATTTGGGGCAGCCATATCTGACGACCATACCTGCATCCTGTGAGCAAGAAGTTGTCCTAGAGGCTTAGATTGCAAAGAACTTCTAGTTGACAGGGTGCTAAGAGTAGTTGCTTATATGCCATGCCAAAGCAGCCCAAAGAAACTTTGCTTTGTAACAGAATAGACAGTTCTAGGACTCTTCTGCTATGCCCACTTTTATTTGACTGTGTTGCTGGTAAGAACTATACTCTCCCCTGGTTCACTACTTAAGGGTATAGACATTGCATGATTGTCAAATGTTTTCCTGCTCTTTAAAATAGTCTTCCAGTGGACCCTCAGACTACTGAAACTGGAGCTACATTTGACCCAGCAATCCCATTGTTGGGAATCTACCCAAAGGATACAAAAACACTGATTCAAAAGGACGCTTGTACTGGTATGTTTATCACAGCACTATTTACAATTGCCAGCCAGGACATGGAAACAGCCCAAATGCCCCCAAACTGATGAATGATTGAGAAAGATGTGATATATTTACACAATGGAATATTATTCATCAAAGAAGACAAACTTAATGTCATTCACAGCAACATGGATGGAGCTAGAAGTAATCATGTTATCAGAAATGAGTCAGAAAGTAAGAGAAATATAGGATGGTCTCACTTATATGAGGGATATAGGGAAAACAAACAAACAAATGAACAAGAAAACAGAACTGAAGCATTGATCAGGAGAGGGAGAGGAGAGAAAAATGGACCAAGGGGAGGGCACAAGAGATTAAGATGGTTCATGGGTTATAAGGTGGTGGGAAAACCCCATGGAAGACAATGATGTGAAAATATATATATATATATATATATATATATATATATAAAACGCATGCAATCAAATAAAAAAGAAAGATGACGATTCACAGATAACGTGAATGGGAGAACCTCATGGTATACAATGATGTAAAAAAAGTATGTGTAATCAATAAAAATAAATAAATAGACATACTCTTTTAAGAATGTTTGTGTTTTTGTTTCTACAATATTTTGTAATGTAAGATTCTGAACTGAGCAAAAACATGAAATTTACTGAGAGTATGAAGATAGACATTCTTACCTGAACTTTCTAACCCATCTCTTTTGCTTTAGAATTTATTGTTAATATTATCAATGCAACAAATACTAAGATGAGGAAACATTAACTTGTCATGGATATTTTCTAGAGGTTATAGGGAAAGCATCTACAGTTCAGACTTACTGGAAGGTATAGAATGAATCAATTTAAAATGCTGCATAAAACTGTCATAACCAGCTAAATAGAAAAGAGAGAAGAAATAAAATTTAGATTTGATTTACTCCTTACCCCCCAAAAGAAGGAAACATCCTGTTATGTCCTTTCCTAAGAAAAACTGAACAAAAGACATGCACCATCCAACTTGAAAAAGAATAGAATTAACATTTAAATCCTGGTTTGTTCTCAGCAATAAAGACTGCAGATATGAGTGTAATCCTGGAGCCAAAGTCAGAGCCTGACAATGCAATGAGGTTGGAGGCATTTAACTGTACATCTTTCTTTCTAAGCCTGTTCTGTTCTGGTGGCAATGAAATAGGCAGTGGTGGAAAGTATATGATGCCAGAACATCTGGATGGAAACGACCACCAGCAGTCCCCGCCTGCAGATGCCTTAACGTCCACTCCACGTCTAGAGTCCATCTTTGGGATGGTAGTCTCATTCCAGTCAAGCACAGGGGATGGCAGCCAGGGAGCAGAGGGCTGGTTTTTGTTTTCAGTTGACACAGTGGGACTTTCCGGGGCTCCAGCTTCCACTTGTTGGCTCTGCTCCTGCATCGAACTGCACACTCTTCCTGGTTCTTTTTGTCCTCTTCCTCAGTAAACTTCCGAGTCTCAGTTTCCTCATCTGTAAACGTCCAGTGCCTTGACTTTGGTGAGAATTTGGGAAATGTTCATTCTCTGCTTAATGTGCCTTATTTCCTATCCACATATGTGATGAAATGGTAATAGTCAGAGGGAGGGAATGAGGACAAGATGCTGATTTCTCCCTTTGTCTTGCATGAGTTCCCAAATGAAGAATCCCAACTACACCTTTATCCTCCAACTTTCTCCCCTTTCTCTCTTCAGGGGAGCCGTTGGCATGGGGTGACCCTGTAAAGTGTGGATGCTTGTTTTTCTTTAGAACTGTGTGCATGCTCAACTTATATCATTCCCTTGCTGCTCTCCTTGTCTTTCAATAGAGAATACTAAATTTATGGGTGGCCTTTCAACTTTCTTAGTATTCTTAGCAATGCAAACTGGAAACCCTCAAAAAGAAAAAAAGGTTTTGAAATTACTATAGGAAAAGGAAGATTTGAGAGAGTCTGGGTAGAGGGCCATGACAGGGGCTAAGCTTGAGGGGTTCAGGAAATGGTGACAGTAGAACACAGGCATGGTTGAAGCAGATGGACCTACTGGAGATGCTCACAGTAGAGTCTCTGCTAATCCACACTGAGGAGGTCCTGAGGAGACTAGCTTCCCAGGAGTCTGTGAGTTTGCCTTTCGCTTCTCTGCTTCTTTGAGTTTTTCAGGATTACCCTCCAGAGACCTTGCTCCTGCTGCTGGGAGCTGGAATGACTAGTAAGAAGGAAGGTTACTGATCTCACCAAAATATTCTTGTTCTTTTAGGTGGCACTTGCCACTTGGCAGGTAAAGTTAGCACTCAGGTTTACTTCCTTGGGAGAACATTTCTCCAGCATTCCCAAGAACTAGCTTGAAATCAGTGGGAGTAAAGTTAGGTCTGACTGAGAATGCAATCAGTTATCCAGATAATGTGAGGCTAACAAGTACCATCTAATGGGATTAGAGTTTCTGATGTCTGTGAGTACCCAGTACCTGAGGGCACAGCACTGTCACAGGACCCAGGTAACTAAGCCAGACACTGTGACACCTAAAATCTTCAGAAATGAGAAGTCTCTTATTCATAGGTGAACTTCATTTGATGGAGATGTACAAGCTTGTTTTAAGAAATGTAACAGGCTTAGGTTTCTTTTTTATCTTAGATCATCAATAAATCTTTCCTGATGTTCTAAGTCTTGGTGCTTGCAATTTAATTGGCGGCACTTCAAGTGTCTGAGCTTGAAAAACAATAGGGAAGTGCATTAAAATGAGTGTAGTTGAATACAAATGACTCAGTTACATTAAAATGGGGGAAATTTCATATATTACTCCAGTAATGTACTGCACTCAGAATGTCAAATCCTGAAAAAGAATAGTAATTATGTAGTCATTTAAAATATGTTTTCAGAGACTATTTAATGGCTTCAAATATGCTGCCATTATGTATGGAAGAAAGTAGATCATGAGGCTATACTTTGGGATGATTTCAGTTTTGTAAAATAGCTACATATGTGTACAAAGATATATATACATCCATGACTACACAAGGAAAATTAAAAGACTTGAACTTAACAAAGAGAAAGATTAGCACTGATTATTCAGGTGGTTAACTTTGGGTATAATTTAAATTTTCTTCTCTACAGTTTGCTGTATTGTCTACAGTGGGCAACTTTAATTTCCTAGAATTTTTTAAAAGGAAAAAAATTATAGGAGAAAAGAAAAGAAAATTACATCAATACAATCTAGGCCTAAGATGAAATCCTTTGCGTAGGAAAAATTACTCTGATGTAAGCAGAAGCAGATTCTACACAGAAGGGGGAGAAAGAGCAAGGAAAACTGTAATTGGGTCAAGTACACATCCGACTTTCTATAGCTGGGGCACTTTGCTTTCTACTGCATCCAACCTTTCCTAAGTTGATTTCCTTTAATTTCTGGAAACCAAGTTTCTCAACGAGTCTCAAGAAAGACCATATTTGTGCCTGGCAGAGATACTCGCAGGCATCGTGTGTGAGTGTGTATGTGTGTGTGAGAGAGTATGTATGAATGTGTGTGTGAGCAGTGCTGGGTGTGGGGCTGCTGACTGCTGTCCTGTGCTGCTTTGTGTGGTGCTGTCATAGGCCTGCCCAGTCTCTCTGGTTTCCCTAAGCCAGAAACCTGGAGTCTGACTCTGTCATGCTCCATGGTTAGTTACTGCACTCTGAGGCTCTTGCTCTCTCCAGCCTGATCTGACAATAGTTCCACATACAACCTGTGGTCAGGTTCCTCACACCCACCCCATACCCTGTCAGCCCAGAAGCTTTCTTATTTAGCTCAGTCAGAACCTTAGGTTTCAGCCTGAGATTGGAGGCTGACTCTATAGTGACATTGCACTGAGGTGTCCCAAATGCTGATCCCAAAAAAGAAATGTGCATGTCTCCTGTCTGGACCTGCCGGTCACACCCAGCAAGGTTACTTTTACGTAAAAGCTGGCTTTGCAAACAAGAGCATGAGACTGAGAGAGCTTCAAGGTGTTTAGAGGGCTGTGTTAATGCTCTTTTAGATTGTTTCTGAGCCAAGATTAAAAAAAAAAAAAAAAACCCAGGGGTTTGCAAAGCAGCTGATAAAGAGGCTATAATTACTTTGGTGAAATAATTTCTCTGGAAAGAATAATGTCTATCATAGATTCTGTGCTCTAGGAATGAATCAAACAAAACTTGCTTTTAAACATGATTTTCAAAAGAGGTAACATGTGTAAGCACTGAACCTCTAGTGCGCGCTCACTCCATGTTAACTCCATGTCAGCTAACGCGCTACAAACACCAGCATGTATTTCCTCTGTGTGAGCTGACAATTTCAATTTCAGCAATGATGCTTTTGTTTCTAGACTGGAAACCTGCTTCGATTCCAAGGTCTTTATGTTATTTACATTTTAGTTTCCTTACAAGGAACAGTTTGTCTTGGAGGAACAAAGGATGGGGGTGGGGGTAGGGGTCACAATATGTCTTATCCTTCTTTTTTTGTCCCTCTCCCCAACTCTCTTGCTTTTTTGACTCCATGGAATGACTCAACTATTTGACTACCTGGAAACATTTCCTCTTAATTAAGAGATGGGCTTTATTTAGATCTTTTCTGGATGGCCAGAGGGATTTGGCTGGTACCCTGATGAGATGAGTGTTTTGTTTCAACAATAATTTTCTTTCCCACTCAGTAGGCTATTTACTCAATTTTCTAAAATCCAGAGACTTGGAGGCAATCCACTTCAGACAGAATCTGAGCACTGGGAAGACTGAAGGACTGCTATCTCTTTTGGAAAGAAGACTCTCATTCCATTCTATGTTGGGGTGGGGGCTTAATGTGATTAAGTTTGGTGAATTCCTTTATTAATGTGACTGTTATCTAGCAGTTGAAAAGCAGAGAACCATACATTCTTGGAAAAGCAGTGAAGCCTCTCTGCCAGGGTTGAGGAGACTGCTCTGAGAGACTTCCATACCATTAGAAGTGGAGAAGGCAGTCTGCTCTTTTGCCAGCTTCCTTCCATTATATCATTCTCGGTCTTGAAATCTGTCTTTTTCCCTCACTTCCTCTTAAAATGGCATTCTCAAACTAAATGAATTAGGGACTTCCTCCTTCATTCCTTCCATCTTTCCTTCTTCTTGTATACTTTTGGTTGAATCTTTTGAGGAACATACTTTTCAGTTATTTATAGACCTTTGAAAGTATTCACTCTGTGATCATACCTTGTTTCTATTATTACATAGAACAATAACATTCTATCCTTTTAAAGTTCTTTTAGTTTTTTTATTTCAGTGTATACATACCTACTGCTGAAAAAAATCATATGCAGGAGAATAACAAATACTGTACAAAGAATGGCTTCTCCTGAGAATAACAAATACTGTACAATTAATGGTTTTCAGAGAAGCATTCCCATTAGACTTTCTCCAAGTTACTATTTCTCATTGGAACAAGGTAGACTTCAGGGGAGGAGCCCACCTAAATGGGAACATTATTATAATTATCAAATACTTTCGGTTTTTACCAAAAACTTTACATTGTCTAATAACTCAGAATATTTGCATAATCACTTAAAATCTTAGAAAACATGCATCTTTTCAGTAAACAACATGCTCTCCTGAAGCATGGAGTTTCAGTTCTCTATTAAATGAAGTATTTAGAGGAAATTCCCCTCCCTCAACCTCAGCAGAATACCAGGTGTGTGGCTGCAAGGGGCAGGCTTTCAGGTGTACCCCTTCTTTATAGGAAAGGTAGAGGTAAGAGGTTTGATAAAAATGGTGGGGGGAAATGGAATGTTAGTGAAGGGTGAGAGGCTGTTGTTTTCTAAATACAAAATATGTATTAACCACTGTGAAGATCCAAGGAATTGATGCCTTCACTGAAAAGCAGGGAACCTGAAAGCAGAAGTTAAGGTAATTATAGATTGTGGCAGAACTTTGTGTTAAAGAACAGTTCAGTGGTTTTGAAATCAAGGTATTTCACTTGAGTTCTTGATGCCAAGTAATGTTACAGGAGTGTTAGCTGCCGCTTTTTTGCTACCTGTTTGCTCTTCAGTCTTAATCCACATGTCCTGAGCAGTGGTTCTCACACTTGAGTATGTATCAGAATCATTTGTAGAGATTATAAACATGTAGCTTCTGGGGGCTACCTTTGAATTGAGTAATTCAACAACTTTGTAGGAATGCCCAGAAGCTGTATTTATGATACAGTATGACCCCCACTG
Source organism: Uropsilus gracilis (assembly GCA_004024945.1). Taxonomy (NCBI): domain Eukaryota; kingdom Metazoa; phylum Chordata; class Mammalia; order Eulipotyphla; family Talpidae; genus Uropsilus; species Uropsilus gracilis. Next base: position 76,555 of record PVHY01003887.1, read on the forward strand.
CAGATGGTTCAGTAGTGCAGTGCATAGAGTGAACTATGAAAAATCATCACCTGATGGTGTTTGGAATTGACATAGTTTTGGTGGAGGAAGAACTATATGACAAATAATTGGGAAGGGCTGAGAAGGGTTGCAGTGTATCGGTACATTTTTTTTTCTATAGAAAGAAATTACTTAAAATTAACCCACTCACCCAACTAAAATAAGAATGTACAAAATGCCAGCTAAGTGCTCAAGTGTCTCATTCCAAATAATTTAGCACAGCTTTTAGTAATAATTGTTGATTATTTCCTGAGAATTTTCAATAATGTTTTTGAAGGTTTCTTGCAGCAATAGCACTCAAAATTTCAACTGAGCTTTGAAATGTATGGATTCATAGACCTCATCTCATATTAACGAACATTTGTCACATTTCCACCACAAGTCATGTCCTGGGCTAATACCTGGGTTCATACCTGGCTTTGCCTTTACATCTAATGGTAGGGGGACATAAAGAAAAATCTGTTAATTGCAAAGCAATTACTCAGAAAGCAAAAGACACATACTGGATCATTTCACTCATGTTTGAGACATAGAGGGAAAAAAAGCATAAACATTAAGAAACTCACAACCAAACCCAAATAAATCCCAGAAACATAGCTATAGAACTGAGGCTACTGAAGGGAAAGGAGGAAGAAGGGGGTTCAGGGATCTATGGTAAAGGATTCTAGGTGCTTGGGATGGTAATCTATACTCCAAGAGGTCTAAATGTATTCTCCTAAATCAGAGACAGTGTTTTAGACATGGCAGGAGTCTATTACATATCTGTTGTTATTTTGGCAATGAGTATATAATAGGTGCTCAAAACTGAGGCCTTGCAAAATTGGTGACTTTATTACCATTTTACTTATAATTTCATGTTTTATAAGATTCATTGTAACCAAATTTACAGCAGTTTGTGTATATGGTTATTTTGAAATAGAAATGGTCTCTGGAATGTTTCTCTTATTAAATAGGATTAAAATGAATAGCTTACTAGACTATGTTCTGGATTCTCTACTTCTATAATGGCACAGGATTAAGAAACAGATGGATAGAATTATGAAAAGTTTAAAACAGAAAAAATTCATATGTTTAATTTTAAGTGGAAAAATTGAAGCTAGATAGGGTGCCTCAGAGGGGGGTGGCGAGTATGGAAACCATGATTGTCACAGACACAGTAGAAGGATGGGAGATGCTTTGACTGCCTTCATGTACTTGGGCAGAGGGGAAGAAGATGGAATTTCCTTCCCAGTGGGAAAATTGGATGATGAAGCAGTGTGGTGTGGTGGAGAAGAGTGTGGGCCTTGCAATGAGGCCTCTTCCTGGTCATGTACCTTCATCTCTCTGCTTTGCCTCCTTGCCTTTTTCAGGATCCCCCAGAAGTTGAGCCTTTGAGGTACCCTCTGAGGTGCTCTTGTTTCCATGGTTGATCATATCTGTGCTGACAGCAGACAAAACCGTGCCTTCTGTCTAGCTGATGTCCCCTGTAGTTGTGATGGACGTCCCTGTGCTGCAGCCAGAGACCCATCTTGTGCAACTGTGGCCACAGCTCCCAGCCTCCTTCTATGGTGTTTTTCCAAAGCAGAGCAGACTGGCTATGCAGGGGAATTCATGCTCCAGAGGAGGGGGGGTGATGTTAAATGAAGACTTAGTCCTTATCTTCTGGGACCAGGATAGAGGCAGTTGAAGGTGACCAAATCATGAAAATATACTCGCTACCTTGGGGTATGCTTGAGGGGCTCTAAGTAGAACTGAAGGATCATTTGGGATGCAAGAGCCATACCCTAAAGAGTAACAGGAGTCAAACAGGCAAAGAAAAGGAAGGGTTTCCATTTGGATGGGCAGCAGGCATGGGAGTGGGGAGTGGCCAGCAGGCATGGTGGTGGTGCCAGTGTTTGTGAGGCGGAATCCTTCAGAGAGGGGGCTGGGAGGCTGTGGGCTGCACAGGCAGGTCTTACCCTGTAGGCCTGAGGCATCCTCTAACTTTTAATCTCTAATGATTAAATTTTAATATTTAATGAAAAGGGACCAGATTTGTGCTCTAACAATCAGATCTGGCGAGAGTGGGAAGGGTAGACTGCAGGGAGATTTTATTTACACTTAATTTAATGTAGTTTAAAATTTTATTTGTTTTCTTACAAATTGCTCAATTGGGGACAGTGTAGGATTTCTCCCCTCAGTTGTCCCTGAAGTGCTCCCATCACCATAGCACCATGACCCATCAAGTTATGCTCTTTGCTCCTGTTTTTACCCTTCTCTCTTCCCCTCCTCTGCTGTCTGCCTCAGAGGACTAAGCTGGTGGGAGATTTTAGAGGATGCAAAAGACTTAAAAAGACACACCAGCAATGGAGGAGAGAAATAATGACAGCCTGAACAAGGGGATCAGAGCAAGTAGGGACTGCAGTGATTTGCATAATCAATACTTTTAAAGGACAGAGATAAGGAGGTGGAGGAAGAAAAGGATAAAAACAACAGCTTTTGTCTTCTTAGACTTCACAACAAAGGATTTATGGAAACTGCTGTTACTTGCTTCCTTAAATGGCTTGCAGATAAAACAAATCTTCCCACCCTTCCCTTGAAATGGGCCTTAAAAGGAGAGTTCTAGATCCTCCTTTTAAGTTCACTAATAGCTCAAATCCAGATTCATTTCCAGAAGCCTTTGGTCCAAGTGAAATAGCACTGGCATCTCCTTCATAGACCTTTGCACAGGATATTAGATTGCTTGATTGTTGTGTTCTCTTTTTTGTTTGTTTGTCTTGTTTTGAACAGAATTTTAGATTGCTTGTCTGGTTTTTTTACTTCTTCGTGTGTGGAGCTCTTTCCTACATGATATATAAAAAGATGCCTTGGAACAACATGCATTGGAATGTGAAGGAAATTTTGTGAACTCACTCCAGCCCTTTGCAAGAGTGATGAATGACTTGAGAAAAGATGCTTGCCAAATTCATCTTTCTACTTAGAGAATGGGTAAAATATCAGGTGCAATGGAAATACAGTCCTTAAAAGAAGAGAGTCTCTCCATTATAGATGAGCCAAAAACTGCTAAGTAACAGTCCTTTGCAATTATACAAAGACTGAAAGAGAAGGCGAGGAGGAGCTATTTTCATCATGTGCTCTGTTAGTACCCAAGAATCCCATCTGCAACAGCTTATGATTAGAAGAGCTCAGAGACACCAACCCTTGGAAACATCTATGTGATACATTCCAAAATAGTAACGTCCTTTACCCTTAATGAAATGATGAATTATTATGCAGTCAAGGAAAGCTTGTCTCAGCAAACCACTCATTTGTGCTCTATGACAATAACTTTATTCTTGGATCTTACCATCCCCAGCTTTCTTGGATTGTGGTATTTCATTTCCAGAAGCAATCAACTTGCCAATTATACTAAAGTCAATAAAATGAATGCTTGAGACTTTAATACCATTTGTCATGCACATTTGCATTTTTTCCCTTGAATATAGAAAGTATATTACTCACCTTTTTCTCTTAGTAATGGTAAATTTGACATAGACAATTGTGGTTTGGGGCACTACTGACTTCTCCATGCCCTGTGGCCTCTGGTACTACCAGCTCACTGGAGAATTTTGTAGGTTATTTGGGTACTGTTTTCAAAACTAGGGCACTCGGTGGGGAGATGACAAAATTGGGAATAAACACAGAACATTTTATTTTATTGACTTTAAAAAAATACAAAAACATTATGGAATTACTATAAAATGTACATGCATTTCAAAGATAACCTATGAAATCATAAAGAAGTTTTGGATCTAGAACTTGTTGCTTCCTGCATTTCCAAACCTCCGCACCCCTCTACTTCCTCTCCTGAGGCTTGCTTTTGTGTTGCTCTTGCTACAGGAGCTTTGGAGGAAGTTATGAAAGCATTAGATTTGATAAGATTCTGGAATTGGGGTCAGGATAATCCTGTTCTGCCTTTACAATTTAGCAACCATGTTATCTGCAGCCTGAAAGATAGAGTGTTTATATACCTGCTTAACACGCCCTTATAATTTGCATGCAGACTTAATAGGCTCTGGTACCTATTGAACAACTTGATTGGATTCAGCAGGAAATAACAGATTATGGCAGAGAGCTGGGACTAAAAGCCCTAAACCTTCAATTTAAAATTAGCTTCATCCCAAACTATCTTCTTGAGTTGGCCTTGCCTTACCATATTCCTTTCTGCAGTTCCTGACTTCTCTCAGTTTGTGTTCATTTACTTTTGTTCTTTCAATTTGATTAGTGTAAGAACATTTCACACGCATCATACACTCTCATCTGAGGTCTGACGATGTCATGTTCAAGCTCTCGGTGTGGTACATGTGTCTCTCTTGCTAAAGCAGATGAAACCTGAGGGTCACTAATGCCTGTGAAATAGCCATCTTTGTGCCCCAACAATGCCCAAGCAAAGAAATTTGCCCATATATCCTGAGCAAGAAGAAGTAAGATGTGAGCTCTACCAGGGCAGGATCTTCTTGTTTAGTTTCTAGAAGAGTGTCCCACACTAGACCAGCACCTGACAATGTGTATAACTGGCACTAAGTCATTAGTCGATGAACTGACTGTTTTCCTCACTACCCATCTTCTGCACCTTCTGTCAACTTAGCAACCTGTGAATTTCCACCATCTTTCACTTCTTCCACATGGTTCCAACCTCTTCAAGGTGATGTGGAGAAGGCTAATTGACGTTGGAAGATAAGAGCCATGCCCTTGGAATTCTACCAGCAGACATTCAGCTTAAAAGATGATATTTTTTTCAATTTTAAGATTTTTTTGACTTTTATTTATTTTTATTCTTTAAGTCACAACCTCAGTAAATGGTTTTGGGGATAACTCCCCCTCTGGAGCCCCCTCCATTCTCCTACACCCCACTCTTTGTTGTTTGCTAGTCTGTGTTAAGTCCATTATTCTCTTTCTTTCCTGTGGCAGTGTTCTTTCACTGGGTGAGGGACTGTGTTCTCGGAACCAAGAAAGCCTTGATGGTAGGTTTTCAGTCTTCAATTCATGTTGGGCAGCAGTCTGTATTTATTTGTGTTCTTTCCATGCTAAAGATGATTTTCTTTTGTGATTTGAATATTGAATTTATTCAGTAATAGATAATTATGCATAATGCTCATGTTTCAAACAATTAGAAATCCTCAGAGCTGAGAACTATTTTTAATTTAAACCTTCTTTATTCATTAGTAAAGATGGATTCATATTTGTTCTTCATAGGAAAGCTCAGGGACTAGGGACCAGCAGCTTCCACTCTGTCTGTCTGCTGTTTATCAGGTCACCAAACTTGAGTTGTTCTAGTGAGTGACATTCTGCATCAAAAGAGACCACAGGACATTCCTCCACCCCCCAAGTTGGCTCACTCACTATTTTATTGACCTGCAGTTTTTGCCTGGCCTCTGTAAGACCTTAATCTTCCTCATCAATCCTCTCCCTGCCCCCCCCCCCCCATATTTCCCCAAACAAATCCGCTTATTGGTCATTTCCATTTTCAATATCACTTGAATTGGGAGGAGGGGAAAATGACAAAATTGAGCTTCACACAGGTGCTGTGACCTGCCTCCGTGAAGAAAGCCTCCCTGGATGCCTACACAGAACCCAATTTTGCACAATAACTCCCAGCTGCAATGTGAGGCTCCAGGTAATGTGATCTGTTTTCATACAGCCTAGTGTAAGGGTGTTACTGCCACTCACTGTAAAGGTTACTATCTCTTTTATTGTCATTACAAAAGCTAACTGCAAAACCCGAAACCTTGCTGGGAAATTGCCTACCTACACAAAGAACACAGAGACCCTATCATTTCAGAGTTCAGTTCTTTCCAAACTTCCTTATAAAGGAGTTTTTGTTTGCCTTGCAAGACTCTAAGTATGGAGGATCTGTAAATCCAGGTTAGCTGATGGCCTGGAGGGTTTCAGTGGATAAAGTTCTCTCTGAGTGCTTACATGCAGATACTTCACAATTTAGCTTCCAAAAATTAAGTAAAACTGCAGCCCTCAAGCATCTTAGGTAGCTGGTAGTGGGTGTGGGGTAAAAGAGCAGAGAATGCAGATGGGGGAGGGGCAAAGTGAAGGGGTGGGGAGGCAAGGTAGAGAGGGAGGGGGAGAAAAAGGGAGATCATTAATTGATGGCTGCTGTTTTTAACTTAAGCCCATGAGCTTTCCTTGAAGGTGCTGTAGTGCTTTTCCCCCACTCTTTTTGCTTTTCACCCTTGCGCTCATGGTTGAATACTATAATCACAACGCAGAGGGAGTGGGGAGTTACTTATTTTTATCCCAACTGCCAGCATCATCACAGTGTGTGTGATCCACATTTACGCTCAGCATAGATGCAGCATGCGACTCTGGGGCTTGGCCAGCTGCTTTCCCCAAGGCTGAGATTGGTTATGGTTCACGTTTTGTCTCATCAAAAATATGAGAGCAAAAATGTGCAAGTGGAACCTGCAGTCACAGTAGCTTAACTTAGCAAGTATAGGAAAGTGTTCTAAACTTGTGATTTGTTATTCAGTGGGATCCAAGAGTGAAGAACAGTGGAAGGCTGTGTGTGTGTGCATGCATGTGTGTGTATCAGTGTGCACATTAGCTGGGACAGACACAGGGGGAGTTTTTTTAAGCCAATGCTGCGTCCTCCCTCTCCCCTTAGAAATATTTTGCAGGCTCAAGGATGCAAGATCTGGTTTCCTTGAGCTTGGTGTGGCCATGTGATCTGCTTTGACTGACTGGGCTAGAGCATTCTGTGTGACTTCCAGGAAGGCTTCTGAAAAAGGAGGGAGGACACATTTACTCTGAGTCCTTCCTGTCTCCTCACTGGCTGGAAAGCTGATAGACTGGTGCCTGATTAGCCACCCTTGACTCTGAGGTGACCTTGAAGCCAGAGCCCAGTGTTGAGTTGTGGGCAGGCGAGACAGAAGGGGCTTTGGTCCCTGAAGGCTTTGCTGGGTTGTCACATCAACCCTGACCTTCAGATTTTCCTTTTCCTATATAGTACCTTTGTGTGCTTGGGTCACTAACTGGAGCTTCATTATCTAGAGTTCACTGTTTTGGGTCACTGTTTGGAATTTCACTGTTAGGATTTTTAACTATTTTCAATTGATCTACCAACCTGAAGTTTTTCTTGAGGCCTGATTTAGGGGGTTACAAGGGCCCGAGCACCCAGGAAGTGTGCATGAAGGCTGCTGTTAATGTATGTTTGGGGAATTATTAGATTTACCACCTATCTCTGAGGTTGCACTTTAATGAAGAAATACACATTTTATTTCTACTTTGTGTTATAAGTACAAGTGCTATGAAAATGTTGACTAAGCTTAGTTGTGCTTTTTGACAGTTCAACCAGGGAAATTGAACTTGAAATTTGTGTTTTAGTTTGTTTCTTCAGTCACTTATTGTTTCATTGATTCATCCATTCATGAAATTTTCTGTGTCTATTAAGTGTAAGGGGAAGAATAGCTACATTAAGAAAAATGAGAGGAAGATTTTGACTTCAAACAGAATTAATACTAGTACTAACAGTCAATGTTTGGTGAATACTGGCTATCAGATGCAGTGTTTTACATGCATTATTGTATTTAATATTGATAACCCTTCTTGATATAATGGTTTCTATTATGTTTCTATCATTATACAGGCAAGGGTATAGTGAACTAAGGAGATTAAGTAGCTTGTGCAAAGTCATTGTGAGTGCTGAAATTGGAATGTGCTTTTAATCTTTATGCAGTAGCTAATTATTTGATGGTTTATTAAGCTCATTTTATGTGCCAGGGTTTCCATGGTGTTTGAGGGCAACTGTTATCTAGGTAGGGTCTTGAATCAGCAGCTGCGGCATCATCTGGGAAATAATAGAAATGTGGCCTCACTGCAGACTTACTAAATCAGAAACTGGGGATGAGACCTGGCTCTTTTGGTTTTGACAAGCCTTCCTGGTGACTGATGCCAGTGGCAGTGTGAGAACCACTGGATAGGGCATTAATAACTAGATGATTTATTTAAGATTGATTTGCAGGGAAAGCAGGTACAAAAATAAATTTGCCTCAGTGTAGACATGATAACGTATAGAAAGAAGGACTGGAATATTTGTGAGCCTAAGCTTGCTTCCAGATTTTGTCCTTTCAGGAGAAGTTTCAAGAGAAGTTGGGGATTTTTTTTTTCCCTTTGGGAGTCCAGATTTTAATGGGAAGTTTCCTAGTTTTAAAAAAGCAGAGCCAAGACAAAATTGGTAAAAAATGATCTTGCAAAATGCAACCTATCTTCAAGGCAGGTGCAATCTGTGTTTGCTGTGGAAAATGGAGAGTTCCAGGGCTTGATTGGGGTCTGCTGAATTTTACACATGTGACAATAAATCAAGATAAATTTGGGGCCATAGAGGCAGGCAACATTCTACTTTTCTGTGTAATCTATACCCTAAATTATAGGGAAGATAGACACAAAGGTCAAAGGATAAGCTATGTGTTCTCAGAGGGTTATCATTCATTTTGTATAATTGAATTCAAGGCCAACCAGCTTAAACCTAATGTCTGAAAAATAGCCCCATAAATTCCTTTTGGGAGGAGAAAATAGAGGATGGGTTGGGGGCACTGGTAGATAAGATTCTGATATGGGAACTAGGAGATGGAGAAGCTGGTTGTCCCCCAAAACTCAAATCTTTTGCTGTTTGTGACTTGGTCTAGGAGCTAAGAAACTTGAGCTTGGCTCTGATTTTATTATAAATAACTGGATGACTTCCAGAAAGTCTTCTACTCTCTCTTGATCTCCATTTTTTTCCCATATGAAAGCAAGGAAGTAAGACCAGCTGTAGTCTGAGCGTCTCTTTTTTAGAGATCAAGGTCAACTGATGTCTAGCCTACAAAGAATGAAATCTTCAGGTTTATTGTTGCAATTTCTTGTTTTTGGGACCAGGGCCAATTATTAAAGTTTGTAACAGATTGTGTTTTGTTGACTAGTGGTCAGAGGGGAAGAATGAGAGAAAAAAGAATAAGAAAAATAATGAACACTTCACTATAAGTACAATGTCTTTATAGAGATTTGATTTTATAACTTGTATGTCCTCCATAAGCACTTGTGACATTTTCTCAGACACCTGGAAGCCTTTATTAGCAATGTGTCTGTCTCTGCTCTCTCACTGTGTTTCTGCCCTGAGAATTTCAGTTTGATTCCTGGGTAAGCCATATTGTCCTTCTCCCACCCTGCTGCCATCATGTTTGAGTAAAAGCAGGTCAGAAAACTAATTAGAGGTCACAGCAATCCCACTACTGGGAATCTACCCAGAGGACATGAAAATACTAATTCAAAAGAATATCTGTATGCGCATGTTTATTGCAGCTCTGTTTACAATTGCCAAGATTTGGAAACAAACCAAATGCCACAAAACTGGTGATTGGCTGAAAAAAATGTGGTATATGTACAGGATGGAATACTACACATCAATCAATGAGGACAAACACATGTCATTCGCAGCAACATGGATGGAACTAGAAAGACTCATATTAGCAGAAATAAGTCAAAAAGAAAAAGAGAAATACAGGATGGTCTCACTTATATGAAAGATATAGGGAAAAACAAACAAATGAATAAGAAAAAATGTAAAAAACCAATGGGGTTGAACAATGGAGCGAGAGAGGAGGGGGGAGAAGGTGGGAGAGGCGAAGAGTACCAAAGAGTAGGATGGTTAACAGGTATTAGGGAAGTGGGAAAGCCCCGGGGTACACAATAATGTAATAGAAATATAAATACATGTATATATGCAAATTAAAAAAATTCATTAAATTAAAAAAAAACAACCATCAAAAGAGATAGTTGACATTCTTTGTGGATATCTCTTCTATCCTATTTTACATTCCCAGAAATAATAATCAGTACATTGGATTTGATGTTTGCCATTCCAGTGGTATTTGAAACTTTTAATCACACATCAGTAAATAATATATTATTTTGCATGGTTATAATTTTGCAATTATGGTATTGTAATATGTATACCTATCCATGTAACTTTCTTCCCACAAAAAATTTTAAAAAATTAAAAATAAAAAAATGAAAAAACAAAACAAAAAAAAAAAAAGAAAACTAATTAGAGGTCAAATTTAAAGTCTAGAGTTAAAATCAAGACGCCTTCCCTCTGTCCCTTACAATACTACATACAACATGGGGTTTCTAAGGCTACTACTCAGGTATTGCTTTACTTTATTGATTTTTGGAACCTTCTCCAACATGGTGATTCTCAAACTGATAAAAGAAAAAAAACCTAAAATAAAAAAATTGTAAAGGTGATGTGGTTGCTTTATTTAGTCTACTGGTGGGGAATGATGTAGGTTCCTATTTATGATGATCACTTTATTTTTAAAATTTATATTTTTTAGTTTTTAAGAGGTGCATTGATTTTAATAATGACATTGAGTGATAGAACACATAGTGTGTGGGATTCTAAAAGTCGAGATGGTGATACTAGGGATTGTCAGTTACTGACACACATCTGCAACAAATATCCTTAGATTGGAATTGTGGGAAAAGGCAAAATGTTTGTGGATTTTGTGTGTGTGTGTGTGTGTGTTTGAGGGGAGGAGGAAGGAATATTATCTTTAGCAAAGAAAGGTAATGGAGATAATATAGCTAAATGGAGAGTTGGAAAACAGTCTTAAAGAAGAATGTGGTGTGAATTGTATCTATGTGACAAGGAAGGGAACAAACTCATTTTGCTTGTGAGTTTGAAGCCCTGTGCTAGTTCTATTTTATATACATTATTTAATATGGCTGCGACCATGTAAGGCAAAGAGAGATTTGAACCCTGAAGGGAGTTTAGGAAGGTTATGAATCCTAAAACTGGAAATAGAAGATAAAAAACAAGCATGGGATGGTGGGAGTTAATCTAAAGGGCACCTTACTTTGGACAAGGGCAGATGGACAGCGGGTGGAGAACAGCATTGTTATACAGCCACAGTGATTTCTGAAGAACTTTCCTTTCGTTAATCCACAGTGCACTCCTCATAAAGGAGCTTTCATCTGAGAGGACTTGTAAACCAAGGTAAGTCTATTAACCACTGAGGTGTCAGCTAAACATCCTGTGTTGTGTGTAGCACAATAAGAGGCAAAAGGAATGAATTCATAGGTCTAGCCCTAGAGTTTGTTGAACTTTCACTTCTGATCATTATTTTATTCTGTTCTTACTCAAACATGATGGTAGCTTAGGAATTGTGAATGGGTGATGGGTGGTAGTATGGCTTACTCAGAAGTCAAATGGAAGATAGCAGACTGACTCTTTTTTTTAAATTTTAATTAATTTATTTATATATATTTCACATCATTTCAGTCCCTGGGGGTCACCCACCACCTCCCCTTCCCACCCGCTCCAGCTGGTCCCCATTCTCCCCTTGTGCAGTTTCATTTGGTTGACCATATATTAGTGAAACCATTTGGTTTCTGTCCCTTTCTATCTGGCTCGTTTCTGCTAGAATGATTTCTTCCAGGTACATCCAGGTTTCCATACATTCATCAAATTTGTCATTTTTAATTGATGAGTAATATTCCATTGTGTATATATACCACATTTTTTTCATCCAGTCATCTGTTTTGGGGCATTTAGGTTGCTTCCATGTCCTTGCAATTATAAATTGTGCTGCAGTAAACATCCAAGCACAGGTGTCCCTTTGTACCCACATATAGGTCTCTTTTGGGTAGATTCCCAAGAGAGCAATTGCTGGGTCAAATGGTAATTCCATTTTCATTAACTTGAGGGTTCTCCATACAGCTTTCCATAGTGGTTGGACTAGTTTGCATTCCCACCAACAGTGTAGTAGTGTTCCTTTCTCTCCACATCCTCGCCAGCAATTCTTGTTGTCTGTTCTTTGGATGTGGGCCATTCTTACTGGTGTAAGGTGGTATCTCATTGTTGTTTTGATTTGCATTTCTCTTATTACTAGCGAAGTTGAACAGTTTTCCATGTGCCTGTTGGCCATTTGTATTTCCTCTTTGGAAAAGTGTCTTTTTAGTTCTTCTCCCCATGTTTTGATTGGGCTTTTTGTTTTCCTTTGTTTAGTTGTGTTAGTTCCTTATGGATCTTCGTTATTAAACCCTTGTCACTCATGTGGAGGGCAAAGATTTTTTCCCATTCGGTTGGGCATCTTTTAGTTTTTTCTGTTGTCTCTTTTGCTATACAGAAGCTTTTTAGTTTGATATAGTCCCATCTGTTTATGTTTTCCTTCATTTTTTTGCCCTCTGTAGATGTTTCCAGAAAAGGATTTCTGAACTGTAGTTCATGGAGAGTTTTGCCCAAGTTTTCCTCAATGTATGCTATGGTTTCAGGTCTGACCTCTAAGTCTCTTATCCATTTTGAGTTTATTTTTGTACATGGAGTAAGGGAGATTTCTTGGTCTATTTTTTTGCATGTCTTAATCCAATTTTCCCAGCACCATTTATTGAAGAGGATAGCAGACTGACTCTTATTTGTGATGTAACAAAGTGAAATTAAGTTTATATTTATGAGAGATTAACATAATAAAAGCAAAAAAATCAAAATGTGTCTTCAAGGAATCACGTTAGCAGAAATAAGCCAGAAAGAAAAAGAGAAATACTGGATGGTCTCACTTATATGAGGGACAAAGGGAAAACAAACAAAAAGATGGACAAGAAAAGTTTAAAACTGTCAACAGAACTGAAGCATAGGGCAGCAAGGGTGAAGTCGGGGGAGGGATGGGTGCAAGAGATTAAGATGGTTCATGGGTGACAAAATGACGGGAGAACCTCAGGGTAGACAATGATGTTTATATATATAATACATATATAAAATTTGAAAAAAAGTACCTTCAAGTTTTTGTATGATATTGAAGTTATAATTTGCCCTTCCTGACTTCTTATCTTGATTCCACATGGTAATGAATACCATTTCTTTACCACTACTATGGAGAAGACATTTGACTTCAATGAGAAATCACCCCAGAGGAAAGGTGGGACTCAACTACAGTATCAGAACACCTTGGATCTCAGCTGTAGAAACACTAAACAAAACCCCTTCTTCAGTTGCATTTAGACTCATGATTAGAATTTTTTTTCACTCCTTCTCTGGGGAGCTTTAATGATGGGGAAATCACCAGAAGCTATTTCAGCAGTTGGGCTCTTCCTTGTTCTCATCCCAGGAGCCAGACAGGAGGGGTGGACCAAGGATAAATTGAACTTGAGTTTCAAAACTTCCTACTCAGTAAGCTTTACACTGTGGTCTTTGAAGACTGAGAAAGAGATGAAATGTAGCAACTAAACTGAGCATTAACTAACAGCTTGTGAAATTCTCTTGCCTTTTTTGGCAGGGAACTATTCACAGTCATGATTGTAAGAATCTTCCTTTTTAGTCTCAGTTACTGGGACTGCCCAATATCTGAAGCTCTCTTATCTGCCTTGATATTCTTTGATCCACCCACCTTAAATGGAACAGGAAAAAGGTTTTGTTTGATTTTGTTTTTAAGCATTGTAACACCCTGAATGGATTTTTTTTTTTAGGTTTTGTATTATACTAGACAAATTAAAACATCTAAAAATAATACCCCAAAATGTGCTGTTTATAATTTGATGTGGAAATGAATAAAAAGAGAAATAATCTTGGATTAAAAAAAAGTAGAAAATGTTAATTCCTTCTTGATGTTCTTATTTATTTTTTCACTGTCATTTTAAACCATAATCAAGCTACTGAAATCAATAAAATCTATTAAAACCAATGTCTGGCAACTGTTAAAATTCGTTAAGATCTTTAGGATTTAAAAAGATACATCAGTTTAATCATTTTGATATTACAATTTCTTCAGGAGGGGGGGGAAAAGGAAGTAATCTGTCAGACAAGAAAATAAATTACTCAACAGTAATCAAATTAACTTCCAGTTGTGTTGTAATCAAAAGAGAAAGCAAAAAGTATCTCCTAAAGAATTTTTTATCACATACCCAACCAATTTTCTTTGAATGGAATAAACTAACAAGGGAATCTGATATTTCAGTCTTGTTGACATTTTCCCAACAGTTGGCTATCTAGCAACATTAAGATGAACTGCTAGAATTTGGGGGGCTGAATTATTCTGAAAACGTGACCAAACTTAGCAAGTACATTAGAAGGAAGGAAATGAAACTGAATATGTACTAGGACTTCTGAAACATAATCTGAATTGAAATAAGTGAAAAAAAATAATAAAAATAAGTGAAAAAATAAATTAGGTTTGCCATACAACCTATGGTTGGATTACAAGGTGAGGACTCACATTGCTTTTCTTTGAAATAGAGACAGGCTTACATCGCCCGGGGTACCACAGACTCAAGCAATCCCTAGCCTCAGCTTCCCAGGTAGCTGGGATTGCAGGCGCACCCCACCACGCCCAGCTGTTTATTTTTTGGGGGGAGGACTGTTGCCCCGAGCAGCAGTCGAACCGCAATCCCTAGCCCCAGCTGCTTCATAGGCTGAAGCTTATAGGCACGGCTCAGGATTGTTTTCTTTTGATCTCTCATACCCTTTTACAGATGTCCTTTCAAAAGTCCCATTTCATTTTTTTTTAAATTGAGGGTAGTACTGGTTTACAATACTATATATGATTTAGAGGAATGGTTTAAATGCCTCTAATGTATGTCCCCATACCACAACCACCATCAAAGTACCCATAGTTAGGTACTATATACCATTGGGTCACCTTCCTTTTTGTTCTCACCCTCATCTTCTCTCCTTCCCCTTTTAGTACCCCCAGTTCTACAGCTCTATTTCTAGGGTTTGTTTTCGTTTAATTTCTTCAGTTCTTTTGTTTGTTTCTCTGTACTACACACGTGGGTGAAATAATGTATTTGTCTTTTCCTTCCTGACATATTATTTAACCTAGTCCCTCCACTACCAGCCATGTTGTCACAATTTCAGTCCCATTCTGTGCTCCTTGATTCTGTCTTCAGTCTCAGTACCGTCACAATCACCTGAGATCCTGAGAAGTGCTGAACTCTTTACCTTCATTTTAGATGATCTGGGATGATTTCCAGATGTATGAAGTCCTACAGAAAGTACCACAGGGGATTCTGGTGCTCAGGCAGAGTTGCTGACCACTCCATTGTTGTGTGGCTCTTGTGTGGATGGTATCAAGAGGGAACAGCAAGGTAGGGTGTGCCGAGAAAGAAAGAAATCTTTATGATTTTGCATTGGAAACTTGGATATTGTAAATCTGATCAAAAAAGGAGGTTCTACATAGAGTCCTTAAGTCATGGGAGGCTGCTTAAAGGAATGCCCCATGGACTTGAAAGGTGCCATGGTCCAAGACTTGGAAAAGACTTTGGAGCAGCAGCTTCCCAATTGGGATGGGGGGGTGGGACTCAGTAGCAGGGTGACTGAGGGGAAAGTGCTCTGCAGGCTGGCTGGAAGTTCCCTGTTCTATCCTAACGTGTCTCCATCTGTCCTAAAACTTTGGACTATTGTCCAACGAATTACCCAAATATGTCGAACTCTAAGCAAATCAGAATTGCAAAAGCAGAAATGCTCAGGTATGAGAGAAACTTGGTTTAACCTATGAAAAGGCCAAGAAAAATATTTTTTAAGGTCTTTGAATGATGGTTATTATGAGTCACATTGGACGCAAAAGCAGAAGTGTAACAAAAAACACACAAAGCAGAAGAAACCCAAATATATTTTATACAAGATTTAGACATATTTACAAGATCAAGGATTTCCTTAGCAGAAAGGTGCCTGTGATGTTTACTTGGTTTTGCTCTGAATTTATTTTATTAATATTCTCAATTCCTGTTTCTTAGCTTTTATGTTGAAACCTATGCGCTTGAAAGGATCAGCGTTAGGTTGAAGGATGTATTTTTTAAGCAAAGTTTTGAATAAACCAGACTTTTATGATAAAAATGATAATAAATCTCTGATCAGTAGGGTTTTCGTGTTCAGCAATTGGCCTCTGGTCACCCAGAGGGCTGTGGCTATGAAAGAATGTGTATTCTTTTATCTTCTTTTCTTTGCTGCTTATGTAATTAAGGTGTTTGCAGTGCTTACTGTGTGCCAGAGACTATGCTAAATCCTTTACATGGACCATTTCATTTATTTCTCACCATGACCGTGTATAGTTATTATCACTGTCTTTATTTTTTTTTTGAAAACCTCATCATCCTGTCTTTTATTTAATGACTCAGTGCTTGAAAACAACATAAGATTCAAAAATTTCTTTTCAAAAGAAATTTTCTAAGTGTGGATATTGCACAAATATTGTCCAAGATTGTTTTATCATACTAGACAAAACAAAACAAAACAAAACAAAAAACAAAACCAAACCAGCAATTGCAGTCCTGACAGCATTCTCTTTTTTTTAAAAAATTATTTATATATAAATTTCACATCATTGTAATCCCAGGGATTTACTCCCCCCCCCCATCCCCACCACTCCTCCCCTTCCCCCCCTGCCCAAAGTTATGTGCTTCAGTTTGGTGCTTAGCTTGTTTTGACTTTTCCTCATGGTTTTTGTTTTTTTTCCCAGTATCCCATATATTAGTGAAGCCATTTGGGTTCTGTCTTTTTCTTTTTGACTTGTTTCTGCTAATATGATTTCTTCTAAGTACATCCATGTTATCATAAAATCATCCAATTTGTCATTTTTAATTGATGAATAATACTCCATCATGTACATACACCACATCTTTTTTCCTTCCGTCCTTTGTTTTGGGGCATTTAGGTTGCTTCCAAGTCCTTGCAATTATAAATAGTGCTACAGTAAACATCTGAGCACAGGTATCCCTTTGTACCCCCACTGAGGTCTCTTTTGGGTAGATTCCCAAGGGAGCAATTGCTGGGTCAAATGGTAGCTCCATTTTCATTAATTTGAGGGCCCCCCACTGTCTCTATTTTAAGAGAGTAGGAACTGAGGCTTAGAGAGGTTAAGTAACTTTCTCAAGGTCACACAGCTGGTAAGGTAGTTCTGATACTTAGAGTCATTATACTTTTATTATCCCCCTAAAGAATTTTGTCACCACCCACAAAACCAAGTTTGCAAGCCTAATCCAGCATGAGCCTTTTTCTTGCTAAGCAGGTAGCCTTCAAGTCTGGCCTGTGGTCCTCTGTGTTCTCTGCACTGGGAGCATCTCTTCTCCATGCTCTCATTGCCTGAAAATGGGTACCTGGGCCCCCTTTCTTGTCAGGAGCACCTCTCAGCCACGCGGTGGATTACTGTGTCACTGAGTACTGTGGTGCTGATACAACCAGACACAAGGCCAGATGAGAGTCATGTGACTTGACAGCCCTTTCCTCTGATTTCACATGTTCTTAGCAGCAGCTTCCGAAGCAGCGCCATTGCAATGCCCATGAACACAGTAGCCAAGTTCAACGTGGCTTTGAGGCTGGATCAGGGTATGTGTTTGGGAGTCTCAGCTTTGGCTGTGCCAGGAATCCTTCTCTGAAGCAACAGCTCTTATTCTGTCATTCTGGGCTTTGCCCTTTTGGAGGTCATCGGCACTTTGGCCTGCTGTTGGTGGTTTTCTCCTCCTCTTTACTGTGGGAAGGACCATCTCCACCTCTCCCAGCTCATCTGCCCTGTACCTTCTCCTGTGCCTCTCCAGAAAGTCTGGGAAAACTGTTTGGCTCAAGGTTTAACAGGGAAGACAAGTAAATACTGTATTAATAAGAAAAAATAACAGGTTCATGACTAAATTTGACCAAGAGACTAAGCTTATTCCAAGTATGGATGACTGAATAAGAGGAACTGAAATTGCTTGGGAACAGGGATATAAAGCTACAAGCTAGAAAGAACACCACAGATTATAACCAATTTATTTTAATTCAAAGCAATTTGTTAGCACATCCATGCTCACAGCAGCATTATTCATAGTAACCAAGTGATGGATGCAGTCCATTGTCTATGGATGGGTGACTAGACAAGCAAAATGTGGTGTGACAAGCCATGGGATATTATTTAGCTTTATAAAGGAAAGAAATTTTTTTCTTTAAAAAGGAAAGAAATTTTTTTTAAAAAGGAAAGAAATTTTATGCTAAGTGGAGTGAGTTGCAAAAAGACAAGCATTACATGAACTCATATCTATGTGGTATTTCTACACTTGAGTAGTCAAAGTTAGAAAGGAAGAAATAGTAAGGTGATTCCAAAGGATTGGGGAAGGGAGAAGTAGGGTGCTATTTACTAGGCACAGAGTTTTAGTTTTGTGAGATGGAAAAGTTCTGGAGATAATTGCACAGCATGTGTGTATGCCTTATATTACTGAACTAAGTTCTTAAAAGTAGTTGAGTTGGTAGATTCTATGTTTTGTTTCTACAGTTTCATAAACAAATAAATGACATTCCTTACTAATGAGCAATGAACAATATACTGAAAATAAATCTTAAACCCAAGTAACATGACTGTCACAAAACTCTAAAGATACAGTTACAGCCTCTCTTTATATGGGAAGTAGATGGATTTTGTGAATTTTCTTGAATGTTCACTTATTACTGTAAGTTTATAGTACATATGTAGGGGGTAAAGGAGATGATAATTACCTCTGTGACAAAAGGAATATAGAATATTTTAAAGTATTTAAAGTGTTAATCACATAATAAATATTATTGTTGCTATTGCACTCTTTAAAAAAAAGTATTTGGAGAAATACAAGCAATTTACCAGTTCCTAGAGAGAAAACAGTTTTCTAAATTAATGATACTTAATAGCAACAGCTGTCAACCAGCACCCCTTTCAGCCCTACAATTCTGCAAAGCTATGATTAGTATAGAATTGTTGTCTCCACCATTGACTGTATGGTATATTTCTATGGGATTCTGGCTTTTTCATTACCATGCAAGCAGGCAGGATGGGAGTCTTTATGTATTTGCAGAAGATTTGCCAGATTGACTCTAAACAGCAGGAGATAGGGATGATGACACATTTTAGGCTGGATTTTGTCGACAGTTGATTTTCCATGGAGAAGGTAGGGAAATGAGGAGGGTTTGGGTTGTCTGTTCAATTCTTCCTGTATGGGGTGGGGAATGAGGCACAACTCTACAGTGCTCTCTGAATAATGCAGTTTTCTCATCTGTGGAAAGATAAGATTGGACTCGATGAACCTGGTGTTCGCATCCTGTTCCGGCATTGTTAAGCCCATTTACAGGTATGTAAGAAGGGTATAAAAACAATGGATTGTCATTAAGAATAAATGAATCAGTAAAAAGATTTTTGGTTTAAAAAAAGTTAAGGAATAATAACAATTAAAAAAACATTAAAAGTCATTTAAAACCTAGTAGTGGAAGTAACTTCCCAAGGAGCATGTATAGAGTGGGAGGAAAATCAATAGGAAGTGAATGGGCCACAGTTCTATGCGTGCCAATGGAAAAGCAAGAAGAGAATATTCTGGATTGACAAATAGGAGGGAAAAGCAGAGTGTTGAGAAGAGGGTGTTGTAACAGCTTGATGCTAATTAGTTAAGTAAGTGAATACATCTTTCTAAGATATTAAAAAAATATAGAAACAATATATGCTGTGCGGCTCAAGGAGTTCAGGAAAAGACCCCTCCTCTGCACACAGTGCTAGTCTGTTATTCACTCTGCCTCTTTCATTGTTAATGGAAAGGATGGTTGAAAAATGTATCTAGAAGCAATGGGCTTACTATTTATAGTTAATAAATGATGGTGTTTTGAACATCTGTAAAATGTAAAGCATAGTGGCAGGTTTAGAGTGTTGATTATTAACTATAATCTCCCTAAGTTTAGTATGTTGGGTAGACTTGTGCTCAAGAGATGATACAGGCTTGGTGTGCTGGCATGTGCCTTTAATCCCAGCCTAGGAAGGGAGGCTGAGACTAGGAATCACTTGAGTCTGCAGATTTGAATCCTGCCTGGGGCAACATAGAGAGACCTAGTCTCAGAAAATAACTGGACATGGTGGTGCACGCCTGTAATCCCAGCTATCTGGGAGGCTGAGGCTGGGGATCACTTGAGTCCGTGGTACCCAGCAACATAGCTAGTCTCAAAAAAAAAAAAAGGATACAAGTGGGTTCCTGTGTCTGTTGGCAGATGCATGTGTCTGGCAGGACTCAGAGGACACTGCAGGAAGAGGGGCTGGCGTTTGGCCTTGAGGCTGCCAGATGGTGAGCTGAGGGAGGGAGAGGAGTGGGTCAAATTGTAAGCCTGAGGCAACAATGATGTGATGCCTCTGAGCGTTCAGAATTTAGACCTTGAAAGCACAAGGTGTTGTGCCCCTTAACAGCTCCTTTCCTGGTAGACAATTCCTGACCTTAAAGGGAGAGAAAGGCAAGGCTCAGAAACCTGGGCTGAGCAGTTTTTGAGAAACTGCTCCATGAAAGAGCAGGAAGGACAATTACTACAGAATTTCATCTGACCTGGCTTCTCCTGCAGGTTCCTCAAGAACCTGCAAATCGGTTCATCTCCAGGTTCTCAGGTTCTGAGGAGCAGAGAAGCTCTGGTCTGAACTCAGACCAGACAGTCCCACACCCAGAATGACAGGAGGAACAGGCAATTAAATTTATCTTCTTGTTTTTCCCATGAAGAAGTTGGATTGAGGTGGTGTGTTTTTGAATTTTCCTTTTTTAGGAGTGGTGATTTTTTTTGTGTTTTTTTTTTTTTTAATTTTTGAAGTAAAGGAGCAAATAGTCAAATACAAAAAAATTAAAGACTGAGAAATAAAACATGGCAGCCTGCAGAAGTTTCCCCTACTTTCCATTCTGAGTCCTGATTATAATCTTCTCTCACTCCTAAAATGAAATATTATTCAGACTTTTGTGATAATCATTTGCTTGCTTTTCTTTCTCATTTTCTTGCCTGTGTATCTGTGAACAATCTGGATTTTTAGTGCCTCTTCTTAAACCTGATGTGAATGGAATACTTTTATATTTTCCTTTTGCATTTTGCACCTTGCCTTTTTCATACAAATTGTGTTTACAACAAACAGTTGTGCTGTGTCATCAAACACTGTCTACTGATTGCTGCTGCTTAAAGTTTTCCACTGTATGAACTGATGATAATTCATCAACCCACTGTACTAGCAAGGGGCAACTAGATGGTTTCTGGTTCAGTGTTATGGTGGACAATGATTCTGTGAATTTATATTCATTTATTTACATGCAGGGGCTATGTATACACATCCTGGGCACATATACACAAATTATTCCAAGATAGAGATCTATGAGCAGAATTGCTTGTTGCAGGGTCTAAATACCTCAAATTCTTTTCCAAAGTGGTTGGATGGAGGCTCTTGACCTCCTTGAAGAAGGCCTGTGAATGAAGCCAGGAAATAAATAGCTGACACCAGAACTGTTCTGTCTGTAGCAGGGATGCCAACTCAGATTAGCTCTCTTTCCTATGCTCTGTCGGTACTTTCTTATGGGCCTATCTCACCTTGCTCACCAGTGCTCTGTGCTACTTCTAGGTTCTCTATGGTACCTTAGAAGACAATAGATTCCAGTGGTTTCTTAGCCCAAGGTCAAGAAGAGAGCCTGACTTTCTGACCCCCCTCCCCCCGCCAATAGCATGTCTACTTAAGACTATTTTAATTTGGAAAGTCAAGAATTCTACTTTTAAAGTAGTTATTTCCTTAGATCCTCCCTAGGAAGTTCTTATTCCATAAAGAACTAGAAAAAAATCTTTGCATGCACAACATATTCCCTTTTGGTCTTTATTATTATCCAGAATTAGCCTGACTTGGGTCTTGGTTGGAAGTAGAAAAATTATATCCAGCAGTTATGTAAGAGTAGCTGAAAGCAATTGGATTAAAATATTCCAGCGACTTAAGCCTAGAGAGAAATATTGAGTGCTACTAGAGATAGAAGGAGAATAATTGAATGGCATCTGATATACTTGTCTTCTGGCTGCCTGGTGGTTACGAAACTGCATTGTTGGTTTAAGGTTTAGCGCGAGTTCAGGTTGTTAGGAGTTACTATCTCCACCAAAATGGCAAAACATTGAAATGGAGGCTTTCCCCAATGCAGTCCTTTGCCAAAAGCATAACACTAAAGCAGAATTGAAGCTGGAACAGTCTGGGTAGTAGACAGGCCAATGCATGTAACGCATATCATTAAAAATAGTTAGCACAAAGAAATGGTTGTTATTGTGCTTCGTCCAAGTCGGACTTAGTAGCTAATTAAGTATAAGCTCCTTTTTTTTTTCCATGGCCATATGCAGTTTTTGAATTCTTACAACACAAACTGTTTTAAAGAAGAAGTTAGATACAGAATGCATTGAGTTTGGTAGAGAAAGTTTAAAGGTCTGCGTTTTCCCACCAAAGCTATTTAATATCAGCTGCAGAGTGGGTGTGTGTGTGTGTGGAAAGGTTGTGACCTCCTTATTTTTATAACCATTGCCATGATTTCATAATACTGGCAGCAGTCACCCAGAGTGAAGAAGTAGACTTTATTACAGTAATTATATGCCAGAATGTGGGTATTAAAACAGAAAAACTTTTCTACTGATAATAAATGTCAAGGAAAAAATGACTTTACCCAATAAATAGCCCTTCATCAGTGTTTTTTTTTTTAATTTTTAACATATTAATGGCCTCAATGAATGTAGACTGAGATGTGTCCATAGGGTAGAGTTCAAACTCCATGTAGCCTTTTTGCCTTTTTTGTAAGTGGTTAGAAGGTCAGTTGAAGGATAGAGGCATGTGAGCAAGTTAGATTTATTTTTCTTCATGGCATATGGTCAGATATATTCACTTGAGTAAATACAATTATTGATTTTGTAGGTGGATTATTTATAACCATAACTGAATTTAACCTATTGTTCCTGGATTACTTCATTGTTTTTCTCTGATGTGTTTTGGTGGGCTTCTGAGACCTGGAAAAAATAATGCGTTATGAGAGCTTTATCTGGAAACATGATAATTTTCTGACAACTCAAATGATAAAAAATATGACAACAGTAAGTGTCAAAAGGTGTAAATTTAAAAAATCATGATATTCTGAAATCTTGGTTTCTGGCTATAAGATTATAACCATCAAGCGCTGTGGGGCTCATGAATATATCTGTCCTTGAAATGATAACTATGCTCTCAAGATAGAAAGTCTATATCAGGAAGATACTCTGCAACTGAATTTATTGAATTGTTGATTAATCCCAAGATATAGTAAAAAAAAATTATAGTACTTTTTAGTTTTGATGGTGTTTGGCTTTTGAAGCAGGCAATGGGATCCATTTCCAAGTGCTCTTTTTCCTTGTTAGATAAAAGAGAATATGCAGAAAGTCAGCAGTCAGCAGCAACAGAACAAGATTTTGGTTCTCAACCTCCATTACATGGGAATCTTCAGAATCTTGGATATTTGACCAGTTGCTCAAACCATGCATACCATTTTTTGAGATGACCTCAGACTTTCATCTGAATACCAATGTTGACTCTTGCATGTAGATTGGTGCTTAATAAATGCTTGGTGATGAGGAAAATGCTTTTTAGTTTAGGAACTGCTCAAACCCTGCTTGGTCTCATGGAAAGGCTTGGGCTCAGAATCTCTGGAAGTGAGTTGATTATTGCTGGTGACTTGGGCAATATTTCAGAGGAGCTCCACACGGGGAGACATCAGTGACTCATAACAGCCTCAGGTGCTTGCCACTCCCACTCAGTGTCATTACTCAAAATCCAGACCAGTGCTCAGAACATGACACTGATTCCTCTTCTGTGTTTTCTGTTCTCTGCAGTGGGTTTGTCTTAACAATGAGCCATTCATGGAGCTCCCAGGGAGCTACCCAAGACTAGAGAGATGGCTGCGGGCTGCAGGCAGCTGGCCATGCTCCAGTCCAGATATTCTTGGGAATGTGGAATTATTTGAATCAAAGGGAAATAAATCTTTTGCAAATGTTAATACAAATGACTGTGGGAAGGGCTTGGTGCTAAAAGAGAAGCTGAGAATTCTTGGTGCCTACTGAATTATTTTTTTGGCAGGGAATAATACTAGGTTGCTATGGGAATAATGAAGACAAAATAATAGCCATATTTTTAATGGTTGCTCTTAACTGTGTCATCTTTAACTGCCTTGGGTTGGAAAAACTTCTGTTTGAATCATCCTGACTACTCCTCTCTTGTTTTGTTCTTTTTCTTTTGTATGTAAACTGGCAAACATCTCTCTTTAAATCAGTTCATGAATCTAGCTGTGCCAAATATTTTTAAATTTATTTTTAAAAATTTATTTATATATATGTCACATCTTTGTATTCCCCAAAGATCACCCACCACCTTTCCTTTCCTGAATAATCCTCCCATCTCCCTTCCTCCCCCCACCCAGTTGTGTACTTTGGTTTGGTTGTTAGCTTATTTTGACTTTTCCTCCTGGCCTTTTGCTTGTTTTTCCTATATCCCATATATTAGTGAAACCATTTGGGTTCTGTCTTTTCTTTCTGACTTGTTTCTGCTAATATGATTTCTTCTAGGTACATCCATGTTATTATAAATTCATCAAATTTGTCATTTTTAATTGATGAGTAATATTCCATTGTGTATAGATACCACATCTTTTCTATCGATTCATCTGTCTTTGGACATTTGGGTTGTTTTCATGTCCTTGCAATTATAAATAGTGCTGCAGTAAACATCCGGGCACAGGTGTCCCTTTATTTAAAATTGAGGTCTCCTTTGGGTAGATTCCCAGAAGTGCGACTGCTGGGTCAAATGGTAATTCCATTTTCATTAGTTTGA
>PVHY01003888.1:0-101074 GCA_004024945.1 Uropsilus gracilis
AAAAAAAAAAAAAAAAGAAAGAATTGTGTATCATCTGTGGCTTTGTAAAGATACAGAGAAAAAAATACCTTTCCTTTGGGATCTTTATCCCATTTTGATCATGAAAAAATATCATATACACTCTGAGTCATTCAAGAAAAAAAGATGATCAGAACTCTTCAACATAGTCAAGATGGTCAAAAATAAATGACAACCAAGAAAATGACATTGTCACATTCAACAGAAGTATAAGGAAACTTGGTAATAACCAATGACAACATTGTATCCTGGATGAGATGATGGAATAAAAAAATTGACATCAAGTACAATTAAAAAATTGTAATTATAGTTAAATATGATACATTAAAAGCATAAGATGTGGTGAAAGGGAAATTGTTAGGTATATGAAACTTCTCAGCACTATTTTTCACTTTTCTGTAAACTAATACTATTCTAAAATAGGAATTTTATTTAAAATAAAAATTGAAATACATTGAAAAGTACACAATGGTACAATATCAGATATAAAATAAGATGAAATCCCACCATTTGGAAGAATATGAATAGAATTGAAAGGAATTGCATTACATGAAATAAGCCAGAATGAAAAAGACAAATACCAAAAGTTTTCACTCAAATGTGAAATATAGTGAAACAAAACAAATAACAAACAAAATGAACCCCCCCCCCAAAAAAAAAAAAAGACTTAGCTTAATAAAAAGTGAAGGATGGGAAGCAAAAAGAGAGAATCCCGAAGGACTATGATGGTGGATTAAGAGTACTTTGGTGGGTGCATGTAGGGTAAATGAATTAAAGGGATTTTTCACACCCTTCTACCACTGGTCTCTGACCAGCACTGGCTGAGTTGCACCTTCCCATGATTGCACATACCTGGGACCAAACAATGGGTCCCAGTTATGTGCAAAGCCACAGAGGAGGAAACAAGAGCCTAAGAGGGAGGAAACAAAAGGGCAGTGTTACTTAGGGGGCGAGGGGCTAAAGTTGCTGTTTCCCTACTGATTGACTTCCCCTTCTAACTATTAAACAACCTGTGAGGATGATGGGCTCCAAAATTGTGTTTTCAGCTGCTGGAACTGGTGGTGAACCTACCCAGATTGGGATGTTTGACAAATAATGTGGTATCGAATGGTTGACAAATAATGTGGTATAGTAGCAAACACCTGAAGAGATGTGAACTTATATCTAAGTTATAACAGTAATATAACAGCATTATATTACTTCAATAAATAGTAATGTAAAAATACAGTGATCCTTGCATTATAGATAGCCTTTTTATTCTGTTCAGAGTATATTTTTTTAAATGCTAAAACATTGAAAATGGAATAGGGAAAATAAACACTGAAAGCTGAACTGAAAAGACAATACAGATTACAGATTTTTTCCTTGAAATATGAGAAAGTGGTTAAATATAGGTAATTCACTAAAAACAATACAAATATCTATACAAAATTGTGGCCTTATGTATATGATAGATTATGACTCATAAAAGGAATAAATTGCTGATACAACAGCATGGGTAAATCTTAAAGCATTACATACCAGGAGGCAAGCAAGACTGTCTGATTCCAGGTGAACTTAAATGAAAGTGAGTTAACATCTCAGGGGAGATATACAAAAGAAACTTTGGAATGTTAAAAATAATATCTTTATTTATACATGAGGTGACATTGGTAACTACTACATTTTTTAAATCCCATCACATTATATACTTTATATCTCGATTGTCTATAAACTATTTGGCTTGTAATATTAATTACAAACAATAAACTTATATACCAGTCTGTTGGATCTCCCTTGCCAGCGGTGAGCCAATGTGGTTAGGAACTCCGAGTAGGACCCCTGCACCTGGAGATCCTGGGAGGTGGGGCCCAGGTGGGATTTTAGCCCCATCTACCAGCAGATGGTTGCACGGGGCAGCCATCTGCAGCCCAAATGTGCTGAGGCATGGTTCAGCCAAGCCCCTACCCCAACAGGACTTGGGACTGCACCTGCCCAGCCATCCTTGCCCAGGTAAGGGACCAGGTAAAATCCAGCCCATAAATCTAAGCTGAACACAGGAGATGCACGATTGAGAGAACCAGCGCATGTGAGACTGGAGAAATAACTACAGAAACATGATGTCACAAATGTATACCTACACACTTACCAAGTCAGGAAGATCCAAGACCTCATTTCTGAGATGCCATTGAGGAGAGCATGGAGCTCCTCCCTACACCATGGGAGAAAAAGGCCAAAGAGTGGAGGCATTGGCCCCAAAGCTGCAAACTGAGAACAAGAAGATGTTCTACAACGGCTATTCACAAATGCCTGTATCCACAGAGAAACTTCTTCACCAACACTAGCTGGGGTGAGGTCCCTTAAACCAGACACCAGAACCATAAGGTAAAGCAGCAAAACAACACAGAGAAGGGATTGGAAAAGAGAACCTGCAATGAGAAAACATGAATAGACCACAAATAAACATAGACTGGCTGTACAATGCAAGGTTAACACTGAAAACCTACCAGCATGATTCACCTGGTTCCAAGAACATAGTCCCTCACCCAGTGAAAGGACACTGCCATGGAAAGAAAGAGACTAATGGACTTAACACAGACTGGCAAACAACAAAGGGAGGTGTTTTAATGAATGAAAGGGGTGCCAGCAGGAGGGAGAGGTATCCCCAAAACCATTTACTGAGGTTGTGATTTAAAGAGTTAAAATAAATAAAATTAATTATTAAAAATAAACAAAATTATATACTCTATGATTCAACAATTTCAGTCCTAGATATTTACCTAAGAAGAAGCATATATCCACTGTTGATAAGGATTGGGATGGCAGACAAAAATGTGCTGTCCTATTAGTTACATAGTATGCTTTAAGTATTGTGCCTTAAGCTAAATTGTGAGTGATACCAATAGGCTCGCTGAAGTTACTCAAAGTTTGTTTTCTAGAGTAATGCATTCAATTTTGTAAGCAGACAAATTTAGCCCATTTTTATAGCGATGTAAACCTGAATTTCTCAAATGTAAAACATAAAATGGAGCCCATCCTTCCCTATCCCTCCTCAAAAACTGTCTAGAAAACCAAATATTTTTTGTATGTGAAATAGTAGCTCATAGTAATGAATCAAAATATTTCAGAAAAATCTTTTGAAAGAAATTCAAAGTTCTTTAAAAATGCCAGAATCTGTGAATAATACATATATAAAAGTCATTTTATGAAATAAATATGAATTAAACCGTAACCTAGAACACTAAAAAATTTATAAACTAGTTAAATTATGACACAGACAAAATGATTTTTCAGACATTGATTCCAATTATATACAGTGTCAAAATTTTAACAACTAATTTTGCAACTTATGCCTCTTGTCTTTAAATATCTTTTATCAATAAAGAACAACAAATTAAAATAAAACCATACTATCCTTTTAAATTGATAAATTTAATAAAGGAAATAGTTCACCTAGGCAGGAAGACCAACAGGCAAAAACAAAATCTGAGGACATTCAGAGAACATAAATGCAGAAAGCATTTTTACCTTATGGTTAGAAAAACAAGGGAAAAGAAGGTAAGTTTCCAAAAATCAGGGATTCATTGCAATATCATTCAACATTAGAGGAGTAGTTCTCCTACATATATATGCTCAGAACTTCAGAGGAGTGCTGAGAAACAGTATCTCTCTGATGTCTGATGGACTTTTTCCCGGGTTTCTATAGAACTGTTTCAGGTACTACCAAGATAATCTAGGTTAACATGTTGTGTTGGTGCAACTTCCAATGATGGGTAATGCTGTTATGAACATGAAAGGGAAAATGTTATCCTCTTTCCTTTAAATTGCCAGTATTCCCTACTGACTCCTACTGGAAAAATGCAGTGAGTCAAAGTGACAAAAATTTATTGGTAATAAAGTTTGTGGACTGCCAAATTTCGCATCACAGAATGGATAGAAGATGGATTTAGAATTGAGGGGCAATACTATAAATAAATTCATATCTAAAAATAGGCTTCAGTGATAAATATATGTAAAATGATACAATAATTTTAGTAAAACAATGCAAATGTCCACCCTCCATTGCATTTATAGATAAAATTGCCTAAATCATGGCAATAACTTAAAAATAAATTGCTGTATATTAAAGTGTTTTCTGCCTATGGTTTTCACTGCTATTTTTGTGTGCTGTGATCAATCCATGAGTAGATTTTTTTAGAGTTAATCTTTTGAAAGGGGGGGGCAGAAACTTTTGTTGAGTTTCTTATAATAAAAATTCCAAATAACATTAAGAACATATTATTTTGATTATAGAATAGATAGCAATTGGAAAATATGACTGGAAGACATAATATCCTAAAGATACACAAAGCACAAACTGACGACAGATAAAACTTATTTACTTTTATTTTTATACTTAAATATGAGGCAGACAGGTATAAAAATGTAAATTTACTTTGACTATTAAGGGACTGTAGAGAGATAAGATATTTTGGTTTATGTAGTAATTGATCAGAGGTGAATATGATATTTCAAGGACAGCAAAACCTGAACAGAATAGAGGGAAAATAATTTCTGTGTGTTCTTATCTAGGAGTAGAAAACAAAGTCAAAATAATATATTCATTAAATAAAATGTGATGAAGGACTGTTAAAAGTTGTTTTCTCTGTTATTGCAGTTACATTTCAGGTGAAGAAGAAATGATACATTATATTACAGTCATTCCTAATAACCTCAATTACATAAGCAGATCTGGAAATTAACTTGGAAAACTAATATAGCAGGAAAATATTATAATCAAATTGCAAAATTTGACCATAACTATTGAATGACTATTCATGGAGGCAAGCATATTTAAAACTCTAATACCTTTCAGCCTATAAAAAAGGTCTCAGGGAAACGTTATTCAATGATAAAAGAGTAATATTTTATAGGTTTTACATGTATTCAATTTGAAAGTATGGATAACCACTCACTACCAATTGTTCTTAGATTTTGCTAATTAGCAAGTGTTTTGACAGGTATTATGTTTTCAAGTGTTATGGGACACCCTTTGCTTTATGCCTCAGAAATTCTGTTTAGCATGATGAATTTAAATAGTATCCTTAACTTGCATATTTTGTATTCCTTTAAACGATGTCTCATAAATTAAAAGCAGTGGGTGTAATGTGAAGTCTAATTAGTTTTCAAGCTTCCTGTCAGTTTTGTGTTTCTACTAGTAGGGAGAAAACATGCTGCACTTAGGAAATATGTCCCCTTTCAAGCTGTGTAAGGAATATTATAAAAACCCTAATATTCAAACTGGATATTTTGAAAAGTATATTGATTATTCCAAGTCATTAGGGGAACATTTAGAGTAGTGGAGCAGTGATTCACTGAATTTCAGGCACTGGTAGCTTAATGCAGTTAGTACAATGTAATTTACACTCTGGGAGTAGTTTATACACCTGGAAGGATCTAAATCATTGCCTACTTAATGGACATGTTTTTTTAAAGAGAGATGGAGCACCCTAATATTTACGCAAAAGAAAATTAGAATTAAATTACTCTTTCAAGGTCAAGGAAAATTTAATTGCTAAAGTTTGACTTGAATTTTTGTTCTCATTCTCTATATTCTACTTAGAAAAAAAAAGTTAGTGTGATCAGAACCTTTGCGACTATAATTCTAGACATTTTCACTTTCAAAAGACATAGGTTAATATATAACTCTAAATTTACACAGTACATTTGTCATTAATCTGAGGTCAAATTATAAAATCAGCAAGTTAGGCAAATATTATCATCAAATTACCCTTGAACAAACTCTGGAAGGTGCTGCTAAAGAGATGAATTTAATGAACTTAAAGAGATGAATTCCTTTTCAGGAATGCATCATAACTCTTTTGAGGTTAGTATACCTCCCTTTAATAGTAGGTGAAAAACTAGGCTTAATTTTAGAAACTATGAAATTTATATAGCATTAAACACTAGAATCATGCTTACGTATTATGTCACCACTACAATCAACAGAGGATAAAATAATATACGGAGAACATCTGTCCTAATTCTAATATACTTCAAGTATCTGTAAGAGAAATTGGACAGCAAAATGCTTCACTTTTCACAGAGTGGTATTAAACTTTGCCTTTAAGCCACAGGGGAAGCCAGAGAAGGTTTCACTGATGGTGATGATACAGAAGAGACAGTCATTGCATACACTCAAGGAATCCACATTCACTCAGGAGCTGTTTGTACAGGGCTGGACCATAAACTCAGAAATCAGGTTAAGAAAAGGCAGGAGACCTGAGAAAGTTGTTGTGGTACAAACAATGTTGACAAATCTCTGCCTGGTCCTCAGCTGATCTCTAGCGCAATGGTCAAGTCAGAGGAAGTCTTGGAGAAGCAAATTATTCTCCTGCTGAAGAACCCTGATAATATTTCTGAAGGAAGATCAGAGTCAAAATCCATATCCCCCCCCATCCCCCATCCCCCCGAGAAGGGTGAGGAAAGAGTCCTACACAATCACAAATTTTCAGCAAGTTAAGCAATTAAGTCATTTAATATTGGGGGAGTAACAGAAAACTCTATTCGGAGGCAAAGGTGCACAGGGAAGATTAGAAGGGAAAAAACACCTGACCCATTAAGAGAGGCAGGAAAATCAATCTGAAAAAATCTTGAAAGTAGCCAAGAATTAAAATACAAGCACCTTTAAATATAGAGAAACAGATCTAAGATTATAGCAGAATATCATATAAAGTTTTGGAAGCTGAAGGATAATGTAGCTTTCGTGTATTAAGAATTAAATTGGTGAATCCAGAATTATATATTCTCTAAAATGTCTTTCAAGAAAGTTAAATAAGTGTTTATAGAACTAAAAATTAAAAAAAAAAATCTATTCCGAACATATCTTCCCAGGAAAAATATTGAAGTTTTTCAGACAAAAAATAATTGGAATAGATAGAAAGGTTTATTTACATAGTAAAATTACGAGATCTGAAGATGGGAATTTGTGATATTCTAAAAAATTAATACATAAGGCAAAACAAAATAGAAAGATTTTGTAACTCTAACAAAAATTTTAATAGTGTAATGTGAGAGTATAATAGAGAGTATAAATGTGAGGATTTGAGGGAGGAAATGATCACACAGTATTTTCTGCTATAACTTAAGTGGTTTGATACTATTTTTATATAAGTCAATAATATTATAGAGATGAATTGAAAAACCTAAAGCAAACATTTGAAAAAAAATCATTTAATAAATGAGGTAAAATGTAACAAAACAAAGATGTGTAGGTGAAGAAAAAGGAGAAATTACAGGATGTTTTAATCTCAAGTACATTGATAAATACATTAAATATTAATAGTTAAATTTCACTATTCAATATTCAAGCTAAATTTAAAATATCAACAGCAAGTTTGATATTTTAAGTATCAAGTTATAAAGTAAAAGAAAAGGTGTGAAAATACATATCATATAAATTCTAACTAAAAGAAAATTGAAGTTTCAGTATTTATATCAGATAGTGACAAAGAATATTAGCAGGTAACTAAAAATACAAGGATCAGCTTGTCAGTGATGAGCCTCATTAAAAACCCCTCTGCCATTAATTTTGAGAAATATCTTCTTTTATATACCCTTCTATTAATGATTACCTCCCAGTTACTAAACACATTTAACAGGGACAATCTTTTCTTCACTTCCATTGAAGGTTTGTTTATCCTTCAAATTACTCTACTTGCAGAGTTTCTAATTAGACATTCTGGTCTATGACCACAGCTTTTAATGATCTTATTCTTTGAAAGTCCCCAGAGCTTGGTGACCTCAAACTTTACCTAAAATGATCTATGCTTCAATTATTCCTATTTATCAGAATGCAAAACCACCTCTTCTTTTCTGCCGCACTCTGAAAATAAAATACAATGAACTCTTCTAGTTCATTGCAAAACACTTAGCATATTATTCTTCACATTCTCCCTTCTATTCATCAGCACTTTCCAATTCCCAGTTCATTACATTCTAGTTTCTGCTTTACTATGTTATTGAAATTAATTTTCCCAGGGCATTCTTTTATTTCTTAATTATCCCTGCATTGTCCATGTCTCAAGGCATTTTGAAAAATAAAATATAGATAAATAGAATGTCATAAATGAACATAGATAGAGTGGAATTATATAAAATGTGTATAATAGTTAATTTTTAAAAAGTTCATTTAAAATGGTGTTTCTAAATGAGAAACTTTAAATTTTTATTAACTGAATATTATTTTTATAGACAAAGAAAAAGGGTAGCAGTGAAGACTGAATGTTCACTGGTTGAAAGAAATCAGGATGAAATCATAATGAAACAAGAAATAAGTTTTCCTGCTTGTATAGTGGAATTTTTTCATATGGAATCTTCCAAGAGAATACAAGATAAATAATATCAAATTTTAATTTATTACTCCCACTGAAAAACTAGTCCCTAATGCAGTTGTGTACCCTGAGTAGTGAAAAAAATTCACTACACTAGGAAAACAATTCACTTTCTTTCCAAGTGTAAGTTGCTGAGTTATAGAGAAATGAATTTATTGTCTGCTAGGAAAACAATTAATATATCTACATATCTCCTCCTGCTATATTGTGTATACTTTGTGATTGGTATCTATCTTATTATAAAATATTTTTAATGAATAATGACTATCAGTAACATCCCTATTTATATGTTCTGAAATTTAAGAGATTTCTGAAAATTAGGACACTTGTCTGTAATTATCCATATGGATAATGGTCTATATAGATGGTAATATTGTTCTTACATAAATTTAAAATCATCTTTTCAAGAGATAATTAACAATACTAAGAAAGAAAAAGAGAAACAGTAAGCAAATGAAGAGTTCAGCTTCTACATTTATAAATATTCTTTGCCAGTTCATGGCAAAATACAAAGTGTGCCCAGCTTAATAATGATTGACCCAGACTACTTTCATCTAAAGATGGTTTCTTTAAGCCAATGGTATAAATGTAAGCTGAGTCACTTTGGGGAGGTATTTTTAGAATAAAATAGTTTTACATTTAGGATGTGGAATTTTTTTTGAAAACTAAGATCTCTTTATCTAGGTGTTTTATTGCTTTATCATTTTCACTGTTGCTAAAGTTAATTCATATATTTTTGGCTAAAGACATTTACCTGTGTAAATTATTTCTAAACTTAGATATATAATACAAACCCAAAACATTTGTCAAAAACGGTGATTGGGATAATTTTGAGTTAATGAAAACTATTCTTTACAATCCAATTGCTTTATTTGGAAAATGCCTGCCTTTAGTTATCAAATTATATGCAGTATTTCTATCTTATTTGCATTTCAATCAAGCATTAGTTTATGTTATCTGACAAGAAAATGAACTGACTTGGTCTCCTGAGGTTTTAGTGCTAATAACAAGAGACAATAGACTCATGATAGAATTATTTGTTATAACACCACATCACCCAACAATATCAACCAGAAGTTTCTTGATTAGTAAACTTGCTTGTGACAAAGACTTAAGCAAGTTAGATGCAACTCTGTAGTAATGGTTTCACTATTCTTAGTAACTTGGAACTTTATAAGTGGGCTAAATAATGAAAATGCATTGTAAATTTACATTTGAGTGAAATATTAGTAACTGACTCTTTTTGTTATACTTTTAACTTTTTATTGCAGACTAAATAAAGGATTTGCACTTATGAGTAAAATCTGTCTTCTGCCAACTAGAGCTTGTAGTATAAAGAAGTGTATGTTCTAGAAACCATGACAATTTTTGTGAATCTTTTAATCTAAACAATCATTTTTCCATAACTTATAATTTAGAAATGAAGGTTTAAGAGTAAGAGTTGTAAATGTATGAAATCAAATGCAAATAAAAGAAAATATGTGTTTTCATCTAGGGAAAGTATTAAAAGTAATGAGGTAATATTGCCTTACGTTATTGTTTAGGTACTAGAAGCATGTGAACTCTCCGTCAGGTATTATCAATGCAGTGCATTTTCCAGTATATCTCTCATAGTCCATCAGAATATAATAAAAGATTTTTTTGAGGAAAAATGAAGAAATCTGTTCTTAAGAAGGAGTTAAGCATATCTTAAGCAGAATGGTATTACCACAATGAGATTAGGAAAGAGTGAATGAAGAAGGAATGTTATATGTGGTTAAGCTGAAAAAGATCAAATGAATTGTTATAAGAATTTCTACAATTAAATTTTAATATCAGTAGTGCATGTATGCATAACCCAACATTAAATCCTATCTTCTGTGAAAAGGACAAAAGCATTTTAAAGTGTGGTCAGTTTTTAATAGCATCCTAAACTTTTCAACTAATGTAAAGGATCAGTGC
The DNA here is from genome assembly GCA_004024945.1 of Uropsilus gracilis. Taxonomy (NCBI): domain Eukaryota; kingdom Metazoa; phylum Chordata; class Mammalia; order Eulipotyphla; family Talpidae; genus Uropsilus; species Uropsilus gracilis. The sequence goes on from PVHY01003888.1 coordinate 10,311, forward strand.
TTTGAGTTATCTTTACCCTTAGATCTCTTAAATAAGTGAATTCTAGTCCTCTTAAGCCTGCATTGAGCTGAGTTTTGACAAAGATATATGCCTTTCTTAAAATCTAAATGTCAAAGCATTATTTCATATTAGTCTGTGTGCTCTGTATCTTTTAATATTTGGAATATAACTTATTTCATATCAAAATTTTAAGAAAACAGAATAAAACAAAAACTTTGATTAATGAAAGAAAATAAAGTATCACACGAGCCCCTATTCTTAAACATTGCTCTTTTTCTTGTAAAAGTAAATGTATCAAACAAATAAAGCCTCTTTGTTAAGTTGAAATTACATGGGGAGCATTGTCGTATAAGGACAAATGTTCATACTTCTTATCATTTTTATAAATATTAATCCATACATTTTCAAATTAGATGGAACTCCCTAAAGTTTTATATTTTCTGGCAAATTCTGGGTATTATTTTAAAATGTTAAAATTCTAAAACTGTGATTATAAAATTGAACAAAATCCCTTGTCAATTGCCTTATAATCAGAACATTATGTTAATTTAAAAAAGGAATTATTTTTTCCATATTTGTATACAGAGAAATTCAGGGCAAAGAGTTTGATAAGTTCTGTATATATTTTGATATGTCATGAAATTAATGAGGAAAAGAAACTGCAAACTTAAGGAACAAAAAGACCAAAGTCAGTAGTTGTGTAGAAAAGATAAAGTTCATCTATTCAGGCTGTATGGTAAGAGCTCAATCTAAAATTCCTTATAAAAAGCTGGAACAAAGCATATAAAAGAATGTATGGGGCTATTTCTGTTTTCACTGTGCTTATGCAACTAACAGGTCAAAAGTTTTGGAGCCATATTAATATACAAATGAGTTTCTTTATATTATATTGCTAAGTTATCCTTCATTGTAAAATGCGCCTTGGTAAAATGCTTTTTTCTATCATTAACCAATGGGTTCTAAAATCTTATAAAATGACAATTTTTTCATATGTTCAGTTCATTGTGTCAAAAAGAGTGCTGATTTCCAAAAAAAAGGTTATGCCACAACAGTATCTAAGAAAAGCCATCATTCTTTCCTTTGATTTTAGTTTAAAATGCCATCAGATGCCGGGCCCGGTGGCTCATGCCTGTAAGCTTCAGCTTATGAAGCAGCCGGGTCTAGGGATCCTGGTTCGAGTACCGCCTGGGCCCGTAGAGAGACCTAGTTCCAAAAAAATACAGCTGAGCGTGATGGCTCGCACCTGTAATCCTAGCAACCTGGGAAACTGAGACTGGGAATTGCTTGAGTCTGTGGTACCCTGGGCAACGAGAGCCTGGGGTTCCAAAGGCAAAAATAGTGAGACCTAGTCCAAAAAAAAAAAAGAAAAAAGCTATCATATGTGTTTTGTTACAACACATGTTAGTTTTTTGGGTGGCTTGAGAAATATATGAATTAGTTAATACACAGAAAAATGTTGGTCTGCTGGCCCTAAAATTAAGGCAAAGGATTTCACCTATGTCTAGTCAACTTCAAAACATGCTAATATATTACATAGAATAGGAGTGAAAATACAATTCATTAATAAACATTTTCTTGGACATCAGACTCTATTCCTCAGTTATTTTTGAGTTCTTGACTTCTACCTGCGAATTGTATTGGACACTGTTTTGTTTCCATAGAAATTATTTTTATTATTGGGTACACTATACTAATTAACTTTGGGAAACAACCTATAGGATTGCCTCCAGGAACTGGACACAACTGTGTAACAGACTGACAAAGGGACTCTCAAGACAAAGGGACTGATATGTCACCCCAAGCTTTTAAAATATGAAAATTTCCTTAGATATTTTCCAAAGGGATGACATTGTGGTATCAACCTCATCAAAAAGGGAGAAAAGACCTTTCATAACCTTTTCCAAAGGGATGACATTGTGGTATCAACCTCGTCAAAAAGGAAGAAAAGACCTTTCATAACTTTCATAATTGTCACCTTGGGATGGGAAACTAAGGCCATGTGCAGCCCTGTGGATCTTGAGAAGACACTGTTATAAGAGTACAGAAAGTATAAGAGTAGTGAAGGCCCAAGAGGCTTAAAGAAGCTCTGTTCTTGCCCTTGTTATTTGTCCTTTTTTTATTTGAAGAAGCAATCAGTGCTCCCCTTTTTATGACCTACTAAAATATAATTTGGGATTTATTATGCAGATGTAAGTTTTATTAGTGAGTTTGTCCTCTGTATCTGAGAAACTTATCTGAGAAAATCTGAGAGTGAAAGTAGGAAGTCATCCTTTCCTTGTCATGAGAAGACTGCTTCTCTTTCCTCAATCCCAGGGGCATTAACCCAGAGCACATATCCCCATTTCACTACATTTTTCTTCAGTATTTATACCTGCATAACTTCTCCATATGCATGTTATTAAATTTTGACTTTTTTTCTTACTAATGTGTCTGCTGTTGATTAGTTGATCTTAGAAGATATTAATTCATATCAGAAGAATGGGTTGGGTGAATTTTTCTTTATGCCCTGACAGACACAATAACATTTTTAAAATTAATAATATATTCACTGTTTTATTGTTATTTAATATTTATTAAACTACATATTTTTTCTCCTTTAAGTTTCTAAATATGTTTTATTTTTATAAATCTTTGTTACACGTTCATAGAATCTAGTAGCAAGACAATATTAAATGAATTTAAATAAATAGCTTTTCCACAAACTTCAAGTGAGGCAAAGTTTTCTGTTTAATTTTTCTTAACTGTGATTATATTTCATTAAAAAAATACTTAGAAATAGATCCATAAAAAGTGTGAGATCAAAAATAAAATGAACAAAGGAAATTCAAGTCCTCGAGTTCTTTATATACTCTGTAATTTGTTTTTTATCAAAAATTACAGTGATAATATGAGACATTTTTCTCAGAGCTTTACAAATATTAATTCATTAAATTTTTAAAATAACTTTTTGATATATGTACTAATATTAATATCAAATTTTCAGAAGACAGGATGAAGGAGAGGAGGATATAATTATAATATGGTGCTTTATCAGCCTAAGTCCACCTACCAGCCATACTAAATCAATATATAATTTGTCCAACTCTTTACTTGATTAGTTGAATAAAACACCAAACTGCCATAATTCTCTGAAAAACTGATGTACTAAACATTACATTTTAATGTGGAGAAATGGATAAAATATCCTAGAGAAAGAGAAATGTTGTAAAGGATTCATCAAATTACATTTTTATATTCTTTTAAATATATTCCCAAACATGTTCTGGGTCTTGCTATAAATTTGATGAGGAACACACCATCCTCCAAAAGCACTGAGATATCATTACATCAAAAGTTGGAATAGGTAGAAGATGCTACTACTGATGTATGCTCCTTGAATTTATTGAAAGGTTATCAGATTGAAAGAAGTAGAATTATAACTTTTAATTTCCACTGATTCGTTAGACCTTAGGTTTAAGGCCTAAGGGTTAAGAGATTTGTGATAGTGGTTATGTGACTCTAAGGTGTCAATAACTAAAATAATTGCATATAGCACTAAGGGACAACTTGATTTATATAGTAGAAAGTAGAGTTCTCTCAAATACATAAGGTTTTGGATGCTATGAAAATTAATGGTACCTCCTACATTCCCAAACATGAGTTAGTTCACACATCTAGGATGTCTTTAATCAAAGGAAATACACATGATCACAAGAAAAGTTTCTAATTACACCCAATATTGATCTTATAAATGTATACATAATATTGATCTTATTAGAATTTTGGAGTTTGCTGTGGCTGCTCTGTTGTCTATTTACCTGCTTCTGACCTGCCCCTCAGTTTGTCTATCTGCAAATAGTTACAGTTAGGGGCTTGCCAGTTCCTCTTTGCTGTTTAATGGGGCCGGCCCACCAGTTGTTCAGGGCTCATCTGCCCCAGCTTGGTGGGTAACCAATTTTTTCATTCAACTGCTCACTGGGGTCTCTTCTAGATGGGACACAGAGCAAGTTATCATGGTCTGTTTTCAAGAGTTTTGGGCTTTGCTCTGCTGCAATATGTCAGCAAGTGGAGGAGTTGTGCCTCACTTCTTCACTCAGCCACCATTTTTTTCTGCTTCCTCAATGTCAAATTTTTCAGTAAAGTCACTGCATACATGTACTTTGTATGCTACATGATTCACACAAAGAACACTGTCAAGAACTGTCAAAACTACAGAATAAAGATAAAGGAAGAATGCATGTAAATTAGAAAATGGGACCAACCATTCCTCTTCATATTTGGCTCATGTAATATCCTATGGATTTTCTTTACAACCATTGACAAATAAAATGAAGAAGATTGTTAGATTTCTCATCTATCCAATTGCTACAAAAAAAATCTGAGACAATTGAGTATAAATCTTCTACAGCAGAGTGATTATAAAGAGCACACTACAGTGTGCAATGTTAGTGTATACAAATAATAATTACACAAGTTAAAGGATAAAATTTTAATTGTTAGAGTTCAATGAATTCCAGCTTAAATATCAGTGTTGCCACTTCCTATACAATAAGCTTTATTAATTTACTAAATCTCTCTAGTTAAAGCACCCCCCTTAGTCAAAAATATCAGTTTAGAAGGAATATGATGTATGTAAAGTTTCAGCACAAGAGGTGACTTACTATAATCATATACTAATCATTTCATCTCTTATAATGAACCCTGATCCAAATACTGATTTTCAAGGTATTGCTTGAAAATATTATTCTACTAAATGACAAGATAAAAAAGTTTTTAAAATGCTGTATTACCTAGCATGATTGCCGTCATAGCACCTATTGCTTAAATATAGGTCTTTGGATAACATACCTCTTTAAAGAAAAAAATTAATGATGGTGGTATTAGTAAATCTCAATCACAGTTTCTTATTTATCTCATTCTTTTGCATTCAGACACTTGATAACAACAGTGAAATAAAATTATTTCATATAGAGGGTGATGTTAAAAAAATCACTAATCATCTCTTGTCCATACTATGCACATCTTTGCATTTCCAACAGAAACACTGCTCTTAACTATAATAGTCATTTTACATTAAGTGTTTCCCGTAAAGGCTTATATTTTTTTTTTCAAAAAAAGGCTGTCTAAAATTATCCCAAAAGTTGAATCTTTTCTCTGTAAGATGAGGATCAGGTGGATATTTGAAAAAAAACTACACCCATTTATTTGGGTAACAATGTTTTCTAAATTTTCACATTTTGATATAAATAATATGTAGTTTCATAATGTTAATTGGTTAAAAATTGCTAATTTTACTGTAAAATGCAAAAATTTTAGATACATACTGCAGTAAGTTAAATTCTCCCTAAATATGATTTGAAAAAAAAAAAAAAGGTATGTGTGAGGAAACTCTTTTTTCCCCATAATTTAAACCCAAACTATAGTATGCAATTAGGCTTCACTCTGCAAATGTACTTCCCATGTCATTAAAATATATTTCATATGGAGTACACTTGTAATGAGAATTGTGGTAATTACCTCATATTTTCCACCTTACATACTACAGTTAATTGTATCATATAGCTCTTTTCTTTCTGGGAGGCATTTACAAAATGTTAGATCTAATAAGTAAGTGTAGCATTTCAAAATAGTATGGAATAAATCTTATAAATTGATACAGTAAGTCAAAGCTTTAAAAGAATGCCATACATATGTCACAGATGCTATTGCTTCATGCATTATTTTTCACTTGTTTGTTAAATATATATTAAAGGACTTCTTTGCAAGTCCTTTAATGTATATTTAATGTATATCAAAGCTGCCATAGATACATAAATATAAACATTAATATTAAGATAACATTAACAATAACTAATTTACCTCTGATAACAGTACACTTCACTTTATTTGAAGGTATTTAAATATAGTAATATAAGTAAAAATATTATAAGTAAAAATATAAGTGAAACTAAATGTAACAAGGGTACTGTAAATATTCCTTGAGCTACTGTAAGATCTAAACATTAATTTCCATGAATTCCCATCTATACCGCATGAAACTTGGGTAGGTTGCTCCATTTGTATGATTCTTGATATTATAGGTATTTTTCTCAGTGGATTTCAGAAATTAAATTTAATTTGTTAGATTCCTTCAATAGCTAACATGGTGATGTGATACTTTTTGGTTATTTTTGGCAGCTTGCTTAGCTTACTTAGCTTACTTTAGTAAGACTACTCATCATGACAAAAGCATAAATGTCAGCTCTGCACCTCGTTGCTATGGTTAGCTTCAACAAGAATGTCAGGAGAAGTGACAAGGCATAAAGTGATTCTGAGTGATGACATTCTTGTTGATAATAGATCGACTTTCATGTATGCCGCGGCAGCCTTGATCTCTGAATCCTCTCATTTCTTAAAGAAAAAAAATATGAATTCCTCTAGGCACTGATAGGAAATTTCAATCTTCCTACCAGACTTGTCAGAATTATCGTTAGATGATTTAAATCTCACACTCACTCTATTTATTAGATCATATTTGCAATACAAGACCATAGGTTCACGATCATCTATAGAATCGGGAGACATAGCCATGATTTATAACTGAATGAAACTTGTGATGTACAAATAGTGAGCTTTTATGAGTAGTATTTTGACCCAAAATGTCCTGGAGAGAAGAGAAATGTTGTCTCAATATTTCACAAATTATTTACACATCATAATCTTGAACTTTTCTTTATATGATAAAAGCAATTTAGCATTTTTCATTAGTGTTTAAACATCTCTTAATTGATTTTAATGACAAAGTTTAAAAGAAAACAAGGCTTGTCAGTTAAGGCTTATAGAAATCTCTTTTCCAGTCATATCAACATAATCTTTTTTAATAAAAATTTTATGTGAAAAACAATATTATTTTATACCCTAATAATAATAATTTTAAACCCTAATATTATGTCAATGTTTATAATTAATTATATCAGATATATTTTTCCATGTACTTAACAATTAAGAAAATTAAATTCTCTGTAAATGTTTGATATCTATACTTCACTATATTTATGAATTTGTCAATTTCATGTATTCACATTATGAAAATTGTAATATATATATGATTTAGAAATACAAATTTCTAAGAAGTATTTACAGGGACTAGACTATAATATATTGAGGATCAATTTAGGAATAGCATATCAACAGGATAAATGAAATCAAAATTTATAATAATTTGTATGTGAAAATACTCATGCTAGTGAATTCGGCAAAGTTCATGTTCCAAGAAATTTGTCATATTTGTATGCACTACCTATCATACAAAGATGAGTTCATCTTTTATCCAAAGTATAAACCCAAACTCTCATTAGGCATCACACCCAAAATAATGTGATAGATTCCCACATTAGGCAAGAACAGTGTAGTGACTAAGCATTGAACCTCAAGGAAAAGAAAAAATAAAAGTGAAACATTGATTGATGAACAGGTAATGAAATATCTAGATTTATAGTTTTCGTATCTATGTTGGCCATGAGGCTACATTTGGAATTCATTGGATTTTCATCTATCTCTTTGTACATACCCAACACCAAAATAGGTCAGATTACTTGAACTGGTAAGTTGAAATACAACATTATTTTTTTTTCTTTTTTATGCTTTTCTTTTCCTTCCAAAACTTTATTTTCCTACATCTTTGTTTGCTTTTGTACAATATTTGATTTCTTCCCTCATGTGCAGTCCTTGTAGTTCTCTCACCACCATAGCTCCTCTGAACTATCACCAAAGCCCCTTGTGCTCTTCCTTACCCTGACTTGACCCCTCTCCCTGTTCCTCTTCTGCTGTAAGCCATAGTTGTATGGTCAGCTTGCTCATATATTTATGCTGAAAAATAATAAAAATATCATGGAACTGGAACACAAAACATACACAGTTCAATGGACCAAATTGAAAGTCCAGTAATCAAATCACACATGTATGGTCAACTAATGTGTGACAAAGGAGCAAAACACACACATTGGAACAAGGACAACCTCTTCAATAAACAGTGATGTGAAAATGGACAGTCCGGAATAGAATGAGCCAAATTTCCATTTTCAAGGACCTGAGTCATCAGTGGTTCTGTATTTATTGGGCTAGTCATTCTCATTAAACTTTGTCATGGAAGTACCAAGAAGTAATCCAGTAAATGCCACAGTTTCCAAATATATTACTTCCTGTTTTAATTTTGACTATAACTAATGCCATAAACCAATTAGTGGGTTAAATTTAATTCAATTTCTGATGTCAGCACTAACTGCATAGTCACCAGGTATACCAACATTCTGTCTAGTGTCTGTCAAGACTCAGTTAAAAGATAAGAACTGAGCATGAAAAACAGAATGGCAGTCACTAGAGGAAAATATTGTGCCGAAAATGCTCAGAAACTGTGCTGTAATTACTGTGGTGGGGCTGACCAGAAGATCCATAAACGGTTTGTTACTAATGACTGACACTGTGAAAACCCTTGTAGCTGCTGTTTTGTGAGCTCTAGTTTTCAGGGGCCATTCACGTCAGTTTGAATGTGTTGTGGACCCATATTTGTCTTGACTTTAAACCACCCCAAAATAAGCTAAATGTATTCATTGATATTAAGTTGAATCAGTATAGTTTATAATCTACAGAGACACAATATGAATTTTGCAATCTTTTAAGGTTTAGGAAATTCAGTGTCTCACTTTACAGGGTGTCTTCCCAAAAATTTCTATGTCTTTAAAAAGATTTAGTAATCCAACAGGATACAGAATTTTTACTGGGTTTTTCTCTTAGTACTAGAGTACACATAGTCTCTTACTACTAGAGTGCATATATTTTTCTAGAGGAGTTGTTGCTACCTCTTTTCTACTTAATGGGTTTTACCATTCAGTTTACAATATTGGGACCACATTATATTCTGTAGAATATTGAGAAAATTGATCTCTCTTACAATTATTTCAAGACAGCATGAGAGCTGATATAGGTAGACAAAGGTAGAAAATTGAAGGAGGGACTATTTTTATTGCTGGATGAAAGTGAATTGCTTTTCCTTGTCCTTGTTAATTACTTTGGAAAAAAATTTAACTTACGTTATTTTCCAGGAAGTACATTGTAAATTGATTTAGTCAAAGGACAACATGGAAAATATTAAATGGATCTAGAATTTTCATCTGCTTAAGTTTTAAATAACAGACAATTTATGTAGTTTTTGCACTAGTCAAGCACATCAGCTAAATGAAAATCTAACAAGAACCATCAACACCTAGAACTTTAAGACCTTAGCTATTTCCTACACTGAATCAAAAACTGTTAAGGTTATTTTCAGCTTCTTAAATTGGTGGTTTTAATATACCAAAAAGTGATTAGCAATCTGTGATAATCTCAGTGAAATTCAACCTCATTATCCAGCCTAATATCGCTAAAGTGCATTCCCATCTTTGCTTACAAGTTTCTTGCAAGATCCAAATAATTCCATGACAGTTAGTCTTGTGCTCAACACTTTAATTTTCCTTTGGGGCAAATTGGGACAGACATTTTATAAGCTCGGAGGTTATGAAAGATGAGTTATCTTCTTTAAGTATCTTTAAATCATTAAAATTTACATTTATATTTTAAAACTGTGTCTCAAGCATTACAGTTTACTAATGCCATAGTATTACTTTAAGAAATTTGGCAAGTTTACATTCTAAACTTGTTATACAATTCAACAATTATCCCAATTATACTGGGATCTGGTGCTCAGGAATTGCTCTTGTCCACTAGGTTATATAACAAAATACTACAGGTTGGGTACTTTATAAGTCACAGAAATTTCTTTCTCACAGTTCAGGACACTAAAGGTTTTGATTAGAGTGACAGAATGGTGACAGGTGAAGGTCTAATTACAAGTGATGGGCATATGGCTAATTTTCATATGCTCAGGAGTTTCTGTTCTTGAAATGTCTCTTGTATAAGGACATTAATCTCATTTATGATGACTGCTACCCTAATAACCCAATCAGGTTTTAAACTATCCACCTCATACCATCACATGGGGAACCAGGATTTTAACATATTGATTTTGGGGGCTGGGCACAAACATTTTAACTATAGAAAATAAGATAAGATATCTCTTTAATGTCTTTGTGTCTCTGTTCATTATTTTACCTGAGACTTCAATGGCCTGAGTTCATCATTTAATTTACTCGGTGTCCCCAATATCTTTAGAAACTGCAATTTGTTTTGTTATAATTTGTATAAGGCAGTCATATGAAGTTGTATAAAATAGTTGTAGTTGCTTGATTTTTCAATCAATCAAGTTCACTCATGCAACAATAGATTAACATGAATTATTCATATCCTATTTTCAACTACAAGGACATTATTGTAATGTCCAGTTTAAAGGGCTGAATAATCTACTTTCAAAATTCTTTGCTACTTATTGTTTGTTTTCCGGAACCATTCATTGATAGTAAGAATATCAAAACTTAAACATCAATTCCCAGATTTCATTTTGTTTTCTAGTCTTTATTGTTTTTTAAAATAGCCTGCTCTCTTTATACTTAATTTTTTAAATTATATTTGGATTCATAGTTACCTAAATATAATAAGTAATGGGGCAGAGACTTGTGAATGCTCATTGATCAGAATGTGTATCTAGAATTACCTTTGGTTAATGGTCAAAAATACAGAATTATCAATCTCCATGTGCCCTGGTGGTTTGAAAAGCTGATTCTTTTCAGTTGTTGCTTCTTATTCTGAGTTTGCATTCCAGTTAACATTCAAAACCAAATCCTCTTTTTCTAATAACAACAACATTCTTCTCTAACTCCTGTTTACATTGTGATATACACTGCTTAAAGAAAAGCAAATAATAAATATAGAACAAATATTTGAAAAATCTTATCTTTGAGTTATTATATTTACACTCAGTTATCCAGCTTTTGATCTTGGTTATTTTTCTCACTCTTCCTGCCACGTAAGTCTTATTCTGTTTAAAACAGGCAACACTTTGTTGATGCTATTAGATAAGTTCAACTGGTAAAGTTGGAAAATGATGAACAAAAGATATTGACTGGAGAAATGAACTCACTGAAGAAACTGTTAAATGTGCTAAGATTAAAAAGAGTGTCAAATTGTACTGATAAGAAACTTCGACGAAAAAATTTTAAGTAACTTGAGCCAACTTTAAGAAGAAAGTAACAGGAATCAGACTCAGACATAAACCAAATATCATAATTTGTCATATAAGTACAAAATTCTATAGCTTTTTTTTTCTATTTATGTTCATTTAATTTCTAGTTTACTTGTTTGGAGATCAGATTTTCTTATACTTGCATGTCTCTCTTAGACTCAACTACTTTTAAATCTGTGATCTCATGCAGATTTTTATATTAAAAAAGTATAAAGGAGAAAACAATTTGATAAATAACAAAATAATATAAAACTAAAGGAATTCCCATAAACCAAATCTATATAGCAAAACAAGATTTAATCCAGTATCAAATAGTCCTAATGCTTCAAATATTACATATCTTAATAAATATTTTTTTTTGCAAAAAACTGCTTCAGCACTGAAAGAGATCATATATGAAGCTCCTTCCTGTGTTATAATATAGATTATAAATTGAGAATTTATCTCATAGCAGTTGCATAGCTATCAATCAGCATATATACAAAATTATAAGTACAAACAAAAGAAAATCTTGTCAGCAACATCACAAATGAGGGGAAATATGGTAATGGAATAATCAAATATGAGAGTTGAAAGATTAATTTTATTTTAAAATTAATTGATTTTATTTTACATTGTTGGCTACCCCAGGATTCTCCCTTCACCTTATCACCTGTGAACCATCATCTTCACTCCCAATTTTACCCTCACCTACTCTTCAGTTCTGCTTATATTCTGCTGAGAGTTTTTAATTTTTCTTATCTCTTTGTTTTCCCTATAACTCTCATATAAGTGAGACCATTTCCCCTTTTCTTTATGACTTATTTCTGCTAGCATGATACCTTCTAGCTCCACCCATGTTGCTGTGAAGGAAATATTTGTCTTTTTTAATGATGAATAATATTCCATTCGTTGCATATACAACTTTCTGATCTATTTGTCTATTTGGGGGCATTTGAGTTGCTTCCATATCTTGACTATTGTAAATAGTACTGCAATAAACATCTGTATACAGGTATCCTACAGATTAGTGTTTTTGTATCCTTTGGGTAGTGTCCTAGAGATGGGATTGCTAGATCAAATTGTAGTTCCATTTTCAGTAATTTAAGGACAAGCTTTTCATAGTGACTGGACCAGTTTGCATTCCCACCAGCAGTGTAAAAGTGTTTCTTCTTCTCCACATCCATGTCAGCTCTAGTTGGCCATTTTTTTTTATATGAGCCATTCGTACTGGTTAAGATAATATCTCATTGTGGCTTTGATTTGCATTTCTCTGATTATTAGTTGATGCTTAGCATTTTTTTTTCATATGCCTATTGGCTATTTGTATTTCCTCTTTGGAGAAGTGATTATTTTAATTCTTCCAATTTTTTAACTATACTTTTTGTCTTGTTTTTGTTATGTGAGTTATTTGTATCTTTGTTATCAGACTCATCATTTATGTGTAGGGTGAAAATTTTTTTCTCATTCCATTGGGTTTCCTTTTGTTTTGGTTATTGTCTCTCTCTTTTGATGCACAGAAGATTTTTAATTTGATGTAGTTCTAGCTGTTGTTTGTTTGTTTTTTTTTTCCTTAATTTTTTAAGCATCTGTGTCCTGAAAGAGGTTTCTAAAGTGTAAGTCTTGGAGTATTTTACCCAGGTATTTTCTTCTATATATTTTATGGTTTCAGGTTTTATGGTTTATCCATTTTGAGTTTATTTTTAAACATGGTATGAAGGAGTGGTTTAGATTTATTTTTCTACATGTAGCCATCTAGTTTTCCTAACATATTTATTGGAGACTATCCTTGTTCCACTATATAGTTTTATCCCCTTTATCAAAAATTAGTTGAGCATGTGATTGTATTTCTGGGCATTCAGTTCTGTTCCATCAATCTGTGAGTTTGTTTTTATTCCAGTACCATGTTGCCTTTAATATTATAACTTTGTAATATAATTTAAAGTTTTGGAGTGATAGAAGTCCATTCTCTCCTTTTTGACCAGTAGTGTTTTGGCTATCTGGGGTCTTTTGTTATTCCATGTAAATTTCAGTAACTTTTGCTCTATCTCTTTAAAGAATGACATTGGACTTTTTATTGGAATCACATTGAATTTGTAAATTGTTTTTGGCAAAATGGTCATTTGGAAATATACAAAGATGAAATAACACTTCTATTACTAAAACTCTTCCAAAATGAGAAAAAAGGAAAATTTCCAAATATATTCTATGAATCAAATATTATGCTAATACTAAAGCCAAAAAAATATAGTGCAAAGAAAGAAAACTATAGACTAATCTCCTTAATGAACATAGATGCAAAAATTCTAAATAAAATCCTGGCAAAACAAACCCAGCAATGTATTAAAACGATTATTCACCATGACCAAGTGGGTTTCATCCCAGAAGCACAAGTAAGGATGGTTCAACATCCGAAAATCAATCACTATAATCCATCATATCAACAAGGAGAAAACCAAAACCAAATTATGACATCAATAGATGCAAACAAAAAAAAAAAAGAAAGAAAAAAGAAATTATAAATTTCAGCATCCGTTCATGATAAAAATCTTTGACAAAATTGGAATAAAAGGAACATACCTCAACATAATAAAAATAATCTATGATAAACTCACAGCAAACATTCTTAATGGGAAAAAAACTGAAATCATGTCAATTAAGATCTGGAATCAGGCAAGGATGCCCTCTGTTACCACTACTGTTTAACGTAGTAGTGGAAGTCCGAGCTAGGACAATAAGAGGACGACATAATGGAATACAAGTAGGGAAAGAAGTGAAGCTATCATTATATGCAGATGATGTGATACTTTATGTGGCAAACCCCATAAATCCACAGAAAATCTACTTGAAACAATAAACCAATACAGGAAGGTACCTGGCTACAAAATCATGACACAAAAGTCAGTTGCCTTGTTATATACAAAATATCAGACATAAGATGAAGAAATTAACAAAAAATCTACCACCATTGCACCAATGAAAATTAAATACCTGGAAATAAACCTAACAAAAGATGTGGAAGACTTATACAAAGAAAACTATAAAACATTGTTTAAAAAAATAGAAGAAGACAAAGAAATGGAAAGATTTTCCCTGCTCATCGATAGGAATTAACATCTCAACTAATTTTATTCAACATAAATTTGTTTCAGGCAATGCCATATAAATTTATCTTTAATTTTACAATTATTTATCTTTAGAGTTTATGATAAACTAGTCCAAGGCTAGCATCCAGATAATACAACACCTGTTAAATGCCCAGTTAGTGCATTTCATAATAACTCTATTGTTTCAATGTTATCTAAGAATTATCCCTCCATTGTAAATGTGTGCTCTTTTTTAAAGAGCCATCTGATTTTAATATCTATTAGATTAAAGGAATAAATTTTATACTTGATTTTACTATAGGTAAAATATGTAATTTGAATCCTGCATAAAATTTAAAATTGTTTTGACAAGTTTCAGCACTAGGCATTTTGATATAACACTAAAATTAAAAACTAAATTCAAATTTAGTTTTCCACAGAAGAAAAATTATAAAAAAATTTCTTTGCAAGTTACATTAATCCACTTCATTTAGTATTTTTTGACAGAAACTAAAAGATTTCCTACTTCCTAACATGTTTTACTGTTGACATTTAGTGCATTTTACTTTAATGCTACAATCTAAGAAATAGTTTAAACATCCATCAAGAACTGATTTTATGCCCAGCAAGGTGGCATACACCTGTAATCCAAGCACTGGGAGGACAAGGCCAGGGATCACTTGAGTCCACAGATTCAAGACTACCTCGAGCAACATAGCAAGACCTAGTATCTAAAAAATAATAATAATAACCAAGCGTGGTGGCATGTGCCTGTTATCCCAGCTACCTCTGAGGCTGATGCTAGGGATCACTTGATTCCGCAGGTACCCTGGGGCAACATAGCAAGACCTGTCTCTTAAAAAAAAAAAAAAAAAGGAATTGAATATATGCTTGAAACTAAAATTATGAAAGCAAAATCATTTTTTACATTAATAATTTTGTTGTATTCATCTAATGCTTTTTTAAAAAAATCTTACTGATATGCCTGAGAAATCAAATATTACTCATGAAAGTAAAAGTCTCAATAACTTGATGGGAATTCAATGGAACTAAAGATTTTTCAAAGGCAAAGTTTAAAACTATGTTTATTATGTCATTGTTCACCTTTAAACAATGAGTATGGTGTCATTGTCACATTTTTAGCAACTCTTTAATTTGATCAAACCCATTATGCATAAGTTCTGATATAAAAGTGACTTCATTACTGAATTTTATTTTAGAAATCTCATATTCATTCTCTCGCCTTGAATAAGCACACCAGTCTCTTTCTCTCAGAACAACAGCAAAGAAATCAATCAAATAGAGATACGTTTTTTAAGGATGAAAAAACATTATCTGATTTATATCACCAACTAAAGCTACTTAGGAAAATAGCATAAGATTGAAATTTGAATTGTCACTTTTATAAGATACAATCTGAAATCAATTTTTTTATACAACATCTAGTCTCAAACTTGCTAAATAGATTTTCATAATGGTTTTTATCCTGTGTAAAGAAATGAAGATGATTCTGAAATAATGTAAATATTTAGTCACACTTATTTTCAAGATGTGAATTCTTGTATGTGTGGGTGATTCAAGTTTTAGCATTTAGCTTACTATTAAGTCAATGATTAAAATCAATGATCAGAATTTCTGGTGTCAATGTAGAGACAACAATTTTTTTTCTAATATCTGACTGCTTTTGATATGAACAGAAATATTTTATTAATAAAATTCTATTTATATGTCAATATAATTTATCTAGGCAATAAAAAATAGTGATTTAAATAAGGATTTTTACTTAAAAATAGAAATTGATTTATTTTTCTCTATTCTGAAACAGTAAATTGAAGACACACTTGATTTGTACTTAAATCCTTTGATGTTCTTTTAATAAAGGTATCCATTTATGTATTCATATACATGTGTATAGGAACCCATGATCCAATGGTATCAACAGAGAAGAAATATTTTATTTAGTTTCTAGGTTTTCTTGAGTTTTTGTAGTTGTTTTCATAGTATTGTGGATAACAAAACATTTTGTAGTTATTTTGATAGTATTGTGAATAACAAAAAGTTTAAGCTTGTTAAACTTTGCATGTGTCTCCTTTGTAAGAACATGCTCTAAAATAAGAGCCTGATGTATTGTTTGCTTAAAAAGCTAAGATATTATAGAGAAAATCAGAGTGTGCACATTGCAGATCATAAAAGATGATGTTAAAGTTCACATGGGAAATATCAACATGACAATGTGTCAAATCTTATGAATATAAGCAAAACACTTTTTTTCACAACAGCCCTTGTGGTACCATTTATACAAGCATTTATAGGTAAACATGAGAAAAAACATCCTTGTAGTAGAACATTATCTAAATAAAATAGGTTTAATAGTTCATATTATTAATACGTTCTTTGTCCTGCTATTCACTAAAGTTTTGTACCCAATTGATGTAAATGTTAATAACTTGACTATAGTCCATGATTATACTATATTTTGCCTATAGCATGTAACTGTAGTCACATGCTTCAGAAATTGAGTACCTCTGTGTTTAAGTATACTTATTTTTAGACAAATATACCAGAAAAGTTTTTAGTATATATATGTATATATACATATATACATATATGCATACATACATATACCTATGCATATATATATATACATATATAGAGAGAGATGCCCACAATATTTTCAAACAATTAGAACAACTTGAACATGAAAAATTAAAAACACAATTTGATGTGTTACCTTTTCAAAATCTCAGTAAGATGACTAAGAAGTTAATTTTTGCATGATCTGTGATATTAAAAGAACGAGGATCTGGATGAGCATAAGTAAGTTTTAAAAGTTACTTTTGAAGAGGTGGGATCATACACTTCTGAATTATATACAATGTTGTAAGTTACTATCCTTCTAAAAATGTGTCTATCAGGCAACTATCAAAAAATATGAAAACCTAAATGCAAATAAAAAATACACAGTAAAACATGAAGCAGAGAATAAATACTACTAAAATATGGTGATTAGGTTCTAAGAAGTTGTTACTTTAATGAAAAACAGAAAAGGGTACAATAAAAGTAGAGTTTAGAGAGCATAAGATTCAGGTAGAGTTAACAGAAAGTAGAACAGAGGGGAATATTGTTAGAAGACAAATCAGAAAAGATAAGCATTTTAGAGATTTAACTACTAAAATCCAGAAAGTTTAGCTAGAGGAAATTGAGGGAAAAATCAAAGGTAAAAGTATTTCCCAGTAATAAAAGTATACAGAGAGAAGTACCTGAAAAGACAGTGAAAATTTTTAGAGTACAATGAAGGTTTTTAGAATTTTTAAAGGCAGATTTTAAATGCAACACATTCAAAGTGAAAATAGAATGGTTGAGAGGTACTGATATATATATATATACTATATATATACATATATACTATGTATACTATATGTATATATAGTATATATGTATATATATACTATATATGTATATATAGTATATATGTATAAAACTCAACATTATATATAACTATATCCGTAAAACAAATGAAGCAGAATTTATATAAATTAAAAATACTAATTATTGAAAATATAATTATTACTCATTTTAAGAATTTGAGTTTGAAACATGTTATTTATGGAAAAATCTAAAAATAGAATATTATGGATATTCAGAGAAAGCAGCATTACAAAAGAAAGAAAATACACTATATGCTTGTTTTTATAAAAAGAATATACTTTCTCTTCTAAATAATGAAAATACTTATTTATAATGAGTCATAATTTCTGAGTAATGTAATTTTGTAATTCTGTCTCTTCATTTTAGTCATTTTGTTTTCATTGAGTGACTGGTTTGTTGAAAATAAGAACTACATATTATTTTGCTTCTATAGTTCATCTATTAAGTTTTTGCTCTCTTGACTTTAGAATTAGATCACTAATTAGAATGTTACCCACACACTGAAACTTACCAATTAAAATAGAATTTTGGAGTGGATAACCATTAGCTGTTCCTTGATTATACGAATATTTACTATTTCCAAACTGAAAATGTTTATTTAAATTTCTATCAATTATATTCACTTTAGTCCAAATTAAAATATTTTAATAGATAATCTTTATGCTTTGCTTGGGTTTAAAATTGAAATTTCTTTATTGCTGCAATTGCCAAATTTAACATGTGCCTCACATATTATTACATGTACTAAATGGCTGGATTAATGAGTGTCTAGTCTTTGCAATACAAAAGAAAGCTAACAAAATATTCATTATCATAAAAGTGCTATTTAAGTTATACCTATTACACTGGAACTGCCAGAAACATTGCATAAAGCAGAAGAAGCAGATTGAGAAAGAGGTGAGGGAAAGAAAAAAAAAATTATTGTCAGATGAAGGTAGTGTCTCAGGGTTGCACTTGTCTTGAAAAGACTATTTGATAACATTCAGAAATAGATCCTATGCATTTCATTTCTTTGTCTCTTAGTCTCATTTTGCTGTGCTATATGTAATACAAGAGGTCAATAAATGCTCCAAACAGTTCTACCTGGAAGAGGTAATGCCTTAGACAATAACAGAGAAATCACATTTTGATTAATTGATCTGATAAAAAATATTCTATGGTGTTTAGATGAAATGGTACTCTTGTTGAATATGTTTAGATCAGACTCTATCCCTGGAGCCAAAATACTGTTAATCCCTAGCTAGGTTCTTTGCAGTTTTTATACAAATAATACATATTGAACAGGAGGAATTTTGAGGTACTCATTGAAAAGAATTCACTCTTTAAGCACAGAAATGATAATCTGAATGATACCTAGACTTTACATATGTGAAAACATTTTTAGAGATCTCAAGTGAGAAGTTATGTTTAATAATCCTACTCCTTTATAGTACAGCAAGTGTTAATTGTAGGGTTTCTTTATAGATTTGAGAGTAGGGAAACAGACAATTTCACTGGTAACTCTGGAGTAACATAGTCTGGTGCTTCTATTGTATGAATGATATTTGGAGCAGTGTTTGCAAAGGGAGTTTTGTAAACTGTGTTACATTATTCTCAGCAGGAAACAGTGGCAGCCTTGTGAGAGAGAAGACATTGTTGAAAATTATATTAAAGAAAAACTGAACTAAACTTGATAGCAATAGCGGGGAAGCCATTTTTGTTTATTACTAGCATTCTAAGAAAAAAATTAGTAAGCATAATTTTATCTGTAGAGACATTATTCAGGCTATATTACCTGGACATATAAATTAATTTTAATTAAGAGCATATCATAATACCATAATTCAAAGATAATATAACCATCTGAATAATCATAACATAAATGTGCTATTTATTGTCATTATTTTTGGCAAAAACTAATTATCTTCATAATTGATTTCACCTCATTAAATATTATGAAATGTTTTTGATGGGCTGATTTTGAAAAAAATAGAATATCTGGAAAACTTGAAAGAACAATTTAACATAGACTAAATAGAAAAAGAAACTGAGCAGGAAATTTAAATATCCTATTTCAAGTAGTGTATATAATAAATGTGTTAGTGTAGATTTTTTGACTAACATTTCATTTTTTATTAACTATAAAATGGAAAATGCAAGTATCAGTAAATTAAAAACCTTCCTTTCTATTATTTACAGAAAAACATTAAGTCTATGTGAATATATTAGCATGTTTTGAAGTTGACTAGACCAACATTTTTCCGTGTATTAACTAATTCATAAATTTCTCAAGACACCCACAAAAAAAAAATATATATATATATATATACTTAAACTAGCATGTGTTGTAACTAAACACATATGATGGCATTTTTTTTTTCTTTTTGAGACTAGGTCTCGCTATTTTTGCAGGTGGAACCCCAGGCTCTCGTTGCCCCAGGCTCTCGTTGCCGGTACCACAGACTCAAGCAATTCCCAGCCTCAGCTTCCCAGGTAGCTGGGATTACAGGCGCAAGCCACCACGCTCAGCTGTATTTTTTGGAACTAGGTCTCGCTACAGGCCCCAGGCAGGACTCGAACCGCATACCTAGACCCGGCCGCTTCATAGGCTGAAGCTTACAGGCATGAGCCACCATGCCTGGCATCTGATGGCATTTTAAACTAAAATCAAAGGAAAGAATGATGACTTTTCTTAGATACTGTTGTGGCATAACCTTTCTTTTTGGGAATCAGTAGCACTCTTTTTGACGCAATGAACTGAGCATATGAAAAATTTGTCATTTTATAAGATTATAAGATTTTAGAACCCATTGGTTAATGATAGAAAAAAGCATTTTACCAAGGATCATTTTACAATGAAGGATAACTTAAACAATATAATATAAAAAGAAACTGGGGAAAGCAGCTAAGGAAGGGTTTGGGGATGGAAGAAATCAGGGAAAGGAGGAGTACAAGAAGATCAAGATGAAGTTTCACGGGTGATAAGATGGAGGGAGAACCCCAGGGAATGCAATGATGTAAAAAAAAAAAATATATATATATATATACATGTGTATATATATACATATATACACATGTATATATATATGCACACACACATACATGCACATATAGGTACATATATACATATATACATTGCAAACAACAAAATGATTAATACAAAATACATATATAAAAAAGATTGTTGAACATGTTCTCATGTCAGAGGCATATATTATATAAATTAAAAAACGTAGTTTTTATCACAAAATTTACCTTCTTGTGAAAAACTTGGAACTTTAAGTCCTTTTGTTTTCTACACATTGTGATAAAAACTTCCTGCATCCCTCAGTTTAATACTAAGTAATTAAAATATCTTTTCTGTGTGTATGAATCATGCTCTCCACTCTTGATGAAATTCAAAGGCCACAGAATTGACATTTTCTTAGAAAGATAGTGGTAAATAATAAGACCCTCAAGAATAGCTGATTGAAATCATATCTAGAAAGGAGTGATGACCCTTGCTGCATATAGACCTTATGGTGACCCAAAAGACACACACAGATGGACAGACTGAAGTGAAAAACTTGGAACTGCTACAACCACTATAATAATAGAGATATACAACATTTCCTCAAATCACCTTACCAGAAAGACATATTTTTCTGTTAGAAAAATAAGAAAATGACCCATCTTTCTAATTATCCATGGATTTAAAGACAGAGACTTTTTCACTTTTTGTCTTGATTTTTTCCAATATCTGAGACCATAATCTTGCAGATATGTGCCATTTATAACGACATAAATACTCGGAATTACATGTCAGTCTTTTCCAAGCATGGATATCCCTTTGATCAATGAAACTTAGTTTACCAAATCTTGTCACTGTGTGGAAATGGAACCATAAGTGTCATACTTACATCTATATTTTTATTGAAGATTGAAGTTAGTGTATGAAATGATATAATATGCCAATGTCAAATTTTATATACATGAATACAAAATGACACAGCATCACTTTTTTTAAAAATATAGCTTTCCCAGTAAAGCTTTCTTCCTCTCCCAAAACTGTGTTCATGCATATGCAAAGGTCTTTTTAATATTTCTGTGTTTACGTTTTCCACCTGTCTATACCTAATATTGTCTTAATTACTATAATTTGAATAAAATTTATCTTTGATGTAATTGGAAAGCACATCTGGTTCACTGAACAGGATTGTCTGTTGTTGGAGAGTGAGACTGTTAATCTCAGGGTTGTGGGTTGAGCCCCAACCTTGGGCACCAGGTGTTGGAGGCTGAAGGTGGTAATGAGAAGGAAGAAAGGAGAGAGAAATGGACTCAGTAAGAAACTGGGCTGAATGCAAACATGGAATGTCCAGTTTATTAGATCCTAGTAGGCTTTTTATGCAGTGTGGATGAAATGGTTTACAATGTGTTAAACAAGGAGAGGACGTAAGGAAACAACAGACTAGGCATAATATGGCTCCTGTGAAATACATGGGAGCAGGGTACACATTAACTTGCCCTTATCTATTTGGGGAATGTCTCTAAGGAGAATCAACTTTGGAGGATTTTAAACCATTCACAGAGAAGAACTATGCAAATCCATCTTTAGTTTGGTAAAGCCAGATAAGAATAGAAGTGTTCCTCCATTCAGCCCAGCATGGTTTTTGTCCAGTTATTGTGGTTCCTTACAGTATGTTACCCATAAGGATCAATTTTCAAATGGAAAAATAGATAGCTTTTTATGGTAATATTTGTTATGAGAGGTTACTGGGTAGTTTGTGTACAAAATATATTTTGAGTGAACCTGTGAGTGAGCAAAAAAGGAGAAAGCCCCAAAGCCTGCTTATTTCCCACACTCTCTTGGTTATCCCTTCTTTCCTGTACCCCACTCGCTTTACTGAAGATCTGATCTTTCTCTTGCTATCCATCCATCCTAATCTTCAAAAGGATGCATAGCTACTTACATCATCTGGTACCCTCCCCTGTTACCTGTGGAGTCCTTTGTGGCCACATTCAGACTTTATAGCTAATAAATTGCATGTTCATTGTTGCAGGCAACAACTTTCAGAATGTATTTTTAAAGTGATTTCTTCCCTTTGAATCTAATATTTAGATTCAATACCTGCAGCTCTACACATCGAGTGAAGTGAATGAGTTTACCTTCAGAATGTAAGTCACATGGCAGAGTTAAGAATAAGTGTACATTTGTGTTTGACAATAACATATTCATTTTACATTCTCTATTTGAAGACATCTTGTGCTTGAGAGAAAAATGATACCTTTCTTTTGTTTAAGGATTTCTAATTTGAGGTCTTGTGTTAGTGGCTTCCTCCCATCTAATTTGGATGATCAATAAGGTTTATTGGCTTATAATTGACTTCCTTAGTGTTCAAATTAGCTATGATGGCATGGTTGCCACTAAAGATAGGGGCTGTGTATCATGTAATGATTAGCAATGAATAATTTTTATTTCAGGAATATTGAGATAAAATGTTGTGAATTACAAAATATTTCTATACAAAAGGATAACAGTTCAACACACAAACATGATAAATAATAATGATAATGCATAATATGCTGAACATATTATCTGGGGTAAGAAAAGGAGAATTTCAACTCTATTTTAGAAATTAGATGACTTTGAATGAAAATATATTTTATAAGCCTACCTACAAGAAACAGAATATTATCATGAAATCAATTGACTTTTTAATCTAAGTGTGATATCACAGCTGCGTGATATTGAGTTAATATTGAATTGAGATTTCTGTGAACTTTTTCAGTTTCCAAGGCAACTATTTTTATTTTTTTATTTTTGATTCAAAGTACAAGGAGTTTCTGTAAATTAAAGATATTGCAATAATGCTTTCATTTGAGGATGAAATAATCAAATGAAATATATTTAAAGCATAACATCCTGCAAAAAATTGTATAAGATTTTATTTTCCCAATTTGTCTTTTCTGTAGAAACAGATTACACATATGCAGAATTCAAAAACTAAAAAAACAAACCAAACTTTTAAATAATTATGCAAACAAGCACAAAATTCAAAACAATCTTTAAGCATGTTTTTCATATTTGCCATCACTCTGATTTAATGCTTCTTACTAAGTAATTCCTGAAAATACTTAAGAAATCCCATCCTTTACATGATATCAGATTCATTGTGGGACTGGATGATTTTGTATTTTCTGTCATTGTAGTGCTGGATATTTAAGGAATTTGAGCCCGAGTTATCAGAACTTTAAGTCCTTTTGTTTTCTACACATTGTGATAGAAACATCCTGTATCCCTCAGTTTAATACTAAGTAATTTAAAATATATTTTCTGTGTGTATGAATCATGCTTTCCACTCTTGATGAAATTCAAAGACCACGGAATTGATATTTTCTTAGAAAGATAGTGGTAAATAATAAGACCCTCAAGAGTAGCTGATTGAAATCATATCTAGAAAGGAGTGATGACCCTTGCTGCATATAGACCTTATGGTGACCCAAAAGACACACACAGATGGACAGATTGAAGTGCTGAGAATACTCGCGTGATAACAAAACAGCATACTATTTCCAAGGGAGGTTCGTCCCAACTATGTCACGCCTGAACTGACCGAACCACTAAGGATACTCATGTGATAAGGGAACGGCATACTGTTTCCAAAGGAGGTCCACTCCCACTGTGTCTCTTGGCAGTCTCCTTGGTCAAAGTTGCTCCTTATTCCCTACTCCTTCTTTCCTTTTCCCTCCTACTTATCCATGAAGTCTTGGGAGCTGAGCATATAGGCCGATAGCAAGCGTACCAGCTAGTTGATACAATACACAGCACGGTTCAAAGCCTTCCTTTGTATTCAAATGCTATAAAAAGACTGTTGCACAAATAAACGTCACCACAGGCAAGCTTTCCTTATGCAGTCATTCTTTTGGGCTTCGGTTGGTTCCTAGACCCCCCGCCCCCATCTGGTTTATCCTGCACACTGTGTTCAGACTGTATCTTCTCTAGAAACCCATAACTCTTAAGTGATCAGTACACAAATGTACGTTCCCTTAGAATACAATAACTAATAAAGTAAATTTGAGTCTCTTTTGTGAGTGCAGAATTATCCTGAACATCTGTTAAATAAACAGAATTTTTTTCATTCATCAAATAAAAAATAGCTATTTTTAAGCATCTTCAAAACATACCAAATCTGAAAAAAATACCCCATAAAATAATAGTAATTCTAATAAAGATCTGGAAATTAGAAATGTATATTCACTAAATGGAATACAAAATGAAACACTATATCAAATCAAATTAGAAATATCTTTTTTCCTTTTCATTATTGAGCTAACATTGGTTTACTTTGTTTTTTGTGATTTAGAAATACCGGGTCTCCACCTCCACATGTTGTTACTACATCATGCCCACCTTAAAATATCCACAATTCATTCAGAGTTCATTATACTCACTCCACTTTGTTCCTCCTCTCGTCCCCACTACATATGGTAGCCTTCTATAAAATGTGATGTACATATTGCAATTATATCACATTTCAATAAGAACATAGGTTTTCATCAGAGAAACTCAGCTTGTATCCAAATTAAAAAAAAAAATAGTTGAAAAAGATACTTGTTGCCATGGAGTTCAATATTCTTAGATATTTCCTAAAAATTAAAATAGCAACAAAATGTCATTTCCTTGAATTATCAGTTTAAAATCCAGATTTATCATCTTTATATGAATTGACATAAATTTAAAACAAAAGTATATCAGTTCCAAACTTCTACCCGTATTAAGGTAATCTATGAGCTATTAGGTTACATTAGTATTCTAAATAAAATATAAAGGGATAATAAGTTAAAAGAAATTTCTGCTATATCAGTATAAGCAAAATATTATTTGAATTTTGTTACAGTTTTTATAGTAATTATGCAAAATGCTATGGGTTAAAAACAATATTGTCTTCAGACAGGTTCGTGAAGAAAAATGGGACGATTTATTATTGCTTTCTATGTATTTTTACACACACCTGATGAGCAAGAAAAAAAATTTTGAAAATAATTTCATTTCCTAGTACATCAAAAATAATAAGTACTTCAGAATTAACCAAAGGAGGTGAAGGATTTATACAATGGAAACTATATATTATTAAAAGATATAGAACAAAAAAAGATGCGGTATATATACACAATAGGATATTACTCATCAATTAAAAATGACAAATTAGATGAATTTATGATAACATGGACACATCTAGAAGAAATATTAGCAGAGACAAGTCAAAAAGATAAAGACAGACACAAAATGGATTCACTACTATGTGGGACATGGGAAAGACAAACAAAAAGTATGAAGAAAAGTTAAAAAAAAAAGCTAACAACCAAATTCAAGGACACAACTCGGGGCAGGGGGTGGGACAGAGGGTGAAGAGTGGAGGAATGAAGCCTGGGGATTACAAGAATGTGAAATTTATATATAAATAAATTATTTGCTTTAAAAAAAGATATAGAACAAATGGAAAGATATTCCTGCTAGCTGCGTTAAAATTCTAATGAAACTCATTCAACTTAACAACAGAAAAACAAGCAACTTAATTGAAAAATAAGCAGCAAATCTGAAAAGACAATGAGTATAGACAGAAGGCCAACACATACATGGAAAAATGTTCATCGTTACTTTTAATAAGGGACACACAAGTCTAACACTAATGAGAAATTATCATAACTCAGAGAATCCCCTATATTTAAAAGATCTCCAAAAAGTACTGAGGATATATGAATGAGGAACCTAATACATGTGGGTGAACATGTAAACTGGTACATATAATTTTGGAAAACAGTATTGACTATTTTAACATATGATCCATTAATCCCTCTTTTAGGTACTTGAAGAATATTAAATCTCAACTCAAAAAGTTCATGCTTTACTGTATTTTTTGCAGCATTATTTATAACAACAAGGATTTGGAAGCAATTTCAGTGCCCACATATAAAAGACCAGGTAAAGAAGAAATGACTTATCCACACAATGAATATCTTACAAGAAAAAATGAAATGTTACCATGTACAGATTTGGAAGTGGCACATGGGAATTATACGTAATACAATAAGTCAGAAAGATAGAAACAAACATCGGTTGATTTCACATACACATGTAAAACAATGAATCACAGCAGATGAATGGACAAAGCAAAATAATAAATTACTGACCACTGACAACAGAAGATAGGCATCTGAGATTAAGAGGGAAGGAGGGAAATAGAATTAAGGCACTAAAATTAAAAAAAATAATAATAACAAAGAACAAAAGAAGGAGAACGATATCTCAATGTCATTTGTAAGTACACAATTTTTTAAAAAATATTCGGTAAATAGTGTCTGACAATGATCTATCTAAAATAATATGTGATTAAGCAGATTGTATACTAAGTTCAATATGAGAGAACTTGAAATAATCTATCATTATATCAATAAATGTTGTATGTACATGTATGTGCATGTATGTGAATATGATGTGTATTATTTGTATAAGGTATATGCACATATGTTATATATGTGCACATATATCATAAACACAGAAACTAATAATAAAAAATATAATAGTATTTTATATTTCTTCAGTTTTTAAATTCAAGTGGAAATTAAAATACCTTTAAAAAGGTCTAAATCTTCATTTGTATTAATTATATTTAAAATGATTGTGACAACACGTGGCAACTTTTTGGGTAGCATGCAAATTAAAAAACTCTCAATATCATAGTTTTAATGACACACCTTTTTACTTTAAGTAGTAAGTGAGATATAATGTCATATTTTCAATTGAAATCACCCTCAACAAATGTCTCTTCAAAATAGTGGCTGCCTAAACATGTAAAGGCCACAATGTTCCAAACTCAGTGACCCTGGTACCTCTATAATTCTTTCTATGGCAGGTTTTTCAAGTGATTGATGTTAACGTTCTTTTTCCTTTTTTTTTTTTTTTTTTTAGCTAGAAATAGTGCACATAGAGCATGTAAATTTTGATGGAGTGAATGAAATTATAATGAGGGTTGAGGAAGGTCCAGAACATGATATTTTTTGAGGGAACAGGAACAAATAGAGTGTTAAAGGCAATGCATCATGAGACTCAAGGGCAATGAGTTTCCCTGGAGACCAAATGAAAGGGAATCAGAAAAAGAATTTAAAGGGCAAAATTAATCCTAGACAAAATTGTGAGAAACAGAATATAGGCAGATCTGTAATTCATGATCAATTCTCAAATGTCCTCAGAAAAGAGCTACCTTATTTGTAGTTCAATAACGGAAACTAGTTCATTCATCAGCACCTGTTCAGGTCACTGCCAAGATAATTTAATTTAAAATTGTCATGTTTTTGCTCACTGAAAGTTTTTAATTTTTTAAATTACTTTCAACTTTTCAGCCATTAGCAGTAGATTTTTATTTTATAGAGCTCAAATTTGATTTAAGTAATAGTTAAATTTTCTAGTCTATTGAAAATATTCACATAAAAAATGAAAGGGAAAAGGTATGCATATAAATGACAAAACTATTATATATTATAAATAAACATAACTTCAAAACTTCAAAATGAAATTCAGAATGACAAAACTATTATGTATACGTATCATAACTCATAAAGAGAAAAATAAATAATGTAAAAATTACAATAAACTAGTCACATTCTTTTACTGGATGTGTTCATTAATGTAACTCATCAGGGAAACACATTAAATGTCACTACACACTCAGAGAATGGCACATTTAAATATATTATTTCCAAGTTCTGTAATGATCAGGATTAATTGCAATCCAAAAAGTTACTCAGGAAGGTTAATGTGATCCAGTAATTTTGGGAAATCTCTTTGGCAATTGATTTCACATGGAAGTAAATTCTTCAGAGAAATAAATTTATCTATCTACTGTCTGTCTAGTGTTTTTATCTAGAGTTGTGAGATTCTTCAAAACATCCTAGCAACATTTATTTTAGCTATTTGTTGAAACCAGAGAAATTGAAGAAATTTTTTTTTGACTTGTCTATCTAATGGGTATTACTCACCAAAAAAAATAACATCTTACTGCTACATACAAGAATTTGGATGGAAACCACTGATATTTTCTCGAAAACATTATGTGAAGCACTTTAAATGTATTTGCTTATTATTGGTTTATCAATTATAACAAAAGCACCACAACAATGAAGGGTTTTCTTAATAGAGAAAACTGGGAATTGGCATTTAGGGGATTCAGAGAACTCTATTTTCCAGTCAATATTTTTGTAACCTAAAAATTTCCTTAATAATAAATTCTATTTCATTTTGAAATAGATAATCTAGGAAAGTGACTTAGAATCTGTATTTATGCATAGGTTTCATTTAAAAGCTGTGATTATCTGCCAACTTACAGACCCAGAGGGCTAGACAACATCAGAAAATGTACGCCCTTGAGCTGTGAGGAAACTTTCATTCCCCTATGGAAGAAGCAGTTATACATTTAGAAAAGAAAACAAACGAGCAAAAAAACTGTCTTCCTACTTCAGTGACTACTTCTGGTTTCATGTCTACTACTTTTGGTTTTAAGTGTTTAAATTTTTTTATTGAGAGAAAATTTCCAATGTTTTATTCAGAATGTATATTCTTACACATTTTGTGACAGAATTAAAAATTATAGGGCTGATGTAATTTGCATTAAAGAGTAGAAAAACACAAGTTTGATGTTAAAACAAATTGAATATTAACATATTTTACTTCATATCCTCTTTGCTCACCTCATTGTTATCACATGTGATAGTCAGGAATGATTTTTTCAAGGCAACTTCATGCACCCAAATCCCTAGAATAAGAGCTAGAAGTTGTGATTCAAATAATTATTCTTTATAAAGGTCTTTCAATCCTAGAAATGCTTTTCGTACAGCAAGAAAAATGATATCTTTATGATAGAAATTAATGCTCCAAATAAGTAATATCTAGACTCCACTCAAAAGAAAAAAAGAAATGATGAAAGTGCATTTCATGAAACTGATTAGTCTGTCAGTCTCAGAATACACACATATTTTAAAAAGTCTATTAATATATTTATAAAGAAATGTTAGCAACATGCCAGCCATTCTGTAAGTACACTGACTATAAATTCTTTAGAAGACAAAAAAGTTTAGTTTAAAAATATTGTATACAGTAAAGATATAATTTTTCTGCAATGGCTTTCATCGTTGTCAAATCAAATTATTAATATACAGAAGTATTTTTCTTCTAATATTGATATCATATTTAAGCCATGTTTCACTAAGTGGCAAAATGTATTACTTGTTATAAATATTTGTTCTAAATTTTATTGATTCAACTATGGATTTTTCAAATTAAAATAAGATCAATTTATTTATTTACAAAAAGAAGATATCTTGTGTTCATAGCCAACTTCCCAAAATAAAAAGTGGATAGTTAGTGGATCTTTTAAAAGTAAAAATTTACACTGCATATTAAATAAGATTTTCCCATTTCAAGAATATACCTAAGTTATGATTTGTAACAAATATCACTGTGATATATACTTGATTATATTAATTAAAAATCAAGTTTAGATTTTTATATTTTAAAAGGACAGGTTTATTAGGAAAAGAAGTAAGGAAAATAGAGGCAACTACACAGTCCCAGTTGGGCAGGAGAGATCAAATTCAGATTTTTTAAACAGCTTTAAATTATATCATGACACATTAATCCTGAATTTTTATAAAAATTTTAACTCCAAATGCAATTATGGTTGCCATTAGAACATGGTCACAGAACAGTTCATAACTCTGCCAATAATCACTTATTGTCATGTTGCTTTCTCTTTGCTGTGCATCATTTATGGGTTCATTATGTATGATTACTTCCTGAGAATTCTCTTTTATTTTCTTTATTCACAAGCCAACCCAGAAAAATAATGCCGTTTTTTTCCTAATCAGATATAACTTTATACTATAGTGATTGATTGATTGATTGATTTACATATTTTTAAGGATTCAAACTAAAAGAAAAATAGGCAGGACTAGAGAAACACATACCAGGAGAAAAATTGTGTGTGTGTGCGTGCGTGTGCACGCGCGCGCTCACACACAATTAAATCTTGACCTCTATATTTCTGGCTTTTCAAAATCACACAGATGTTAAACTTCAATGACTGATTGTCTAAAACATCTAAGTGAACTAACAGCTTGTAGGAGAATAGACTACACCTCTGCTTCCTCCTTTGTTCTTTCTTTCAATCAGACTTAAGATGACTTTAGAGGAGACCTAGCCTGGAGCCAACCGCTGCTTGCAAACTATGGGAAGCAGAGTGTGGCTTATTCACACCAGACCAAGTGTACGCACCCCGCATGAGAAATCATTACCAGTATTTGAGGACTTTATTTAAAATGTACACGGAAGTTTTATATTCTAGTTGGCTAAAGAAGTGCACATCACTTTTGTCCTTAGAGGTCACATAGCCAGATATTCTCTGGACATACCACCACTACTTAACTTGGATGAGATAAATAAAAATGACATAAATAAAATGACAAAACATTTTTATAAAATAAATAAATAAAACACAAATAAAATAAAAATGGCACATACATAAAAATGATATTTTTTAAATCAAAACAAGTGTATGTTAATATAGTTTGTCAATTTATATTAGTATAAACATTAGTATTTTTGTACCTGATTAAAAAATTATGATATTCATAGAGACAAAATTTCCAGTAGCCATGGTTAAACTCATTCTACTTTACTCACTGATCCGACGTCTACTTTGTCACTGTTCCATTTATGCAAAGGACACAAATCCATTCCTATTAAATATAATGAAAAAAACTAAGACAAATAAAAAGAAAGAGCTCTGTATTTGTACAGATTGTTTGCTGTCTAGTCACATATGGAGTTTATTGATTCAGTCCAAGCCTGGAATGTTACATTTGCTTGTGAATATCAACAAGCAAAATGTTCTCATCTCATTATTTTGTGATATTATGCATTCTCACCAGCACATTTGTATTCGACATGTGATGTATCCTACATGCTTCCATATATATGGCCTTTGTACCTACACCTTTTTATTACTTGTTTAATAAAATCATCTCAGAGGTAAGCAGAGCAGACTAAATAAATAATTCTTCATGGTAAAAATGACTTGCAAATTCAAAATGTTGTCATGCCCATTGGCAGTATGACTTTATTCATATGTACACCTGTGTTGTTTTAAAAAAATGTTGAAACTGGAGTTAAAGCAGGAGTAATTTCAAATGGATATGAGAATATTGCAGAGTCCTTATAAGATAAGTGACCTGGATCCAAAATCAATGTTTGTGTTTTAAATGATTTACAAGTCACTTTCAATGATTGAGTAGATCTGAGTAAAACAAGTTGAAATAACTTATTTGCATAAGTTTCTGGTCTGTACAAAAAGGTATAAAAAATTCAAAGGACTAAAATATACAAAATTTTGATAGCTGTATTTCTAAGACTGCTATTAGGGAACATAGCTGAAAGGTTTTAATTTTGTTAACTACTAGTGGGTTTCGAAAAATACAAATTACAAAACAAATATGCAACTGCCACTTAACTTTAGATGAAATAGTATGTTAATGCCTAACACAATTTTTGTGCAATATGGGAGAGTGAAAAGTCAGTATGTCCAGATGAGCAATTTATGATTTTATGGAAATGACTGGCATAAATTATGGTGATAAAGTAATTCTAGAGAGAAAATACCAATTATGTTTTCTTAAAGAAGCTGATATTATATAATTAAAATCCCCTGCAATTTGGTATTTTCCAGAGAATTCTGTAATCCACAAATATTAAACACATATAAAAGAAACTTTTAGAATCTTTCATACAAAGGAGGAGGGACGTTAATACATAGTTTTCTTTTCAAATATTGTTAATTCACATGAGAATGGATTATTACTTCAAAGAAGCTAATAATGACATTGTACTTTCATCCATGAAATGAAGATTATGATGATATCCATCCAATGTTTTCTTTTTACTTTCTTACAGCATTATTAATTTTTAGGAAGTATTTGATTTCTTCACTCATGTGAAGCCCCCATAGTCCTCCCATCACCATAGCAACTGTGATTCACCACCATTTCTTGTGCTCTTCCCTTTCCTGTTTTGACCCTAATAGTCCTTTCCCCATATGTGTCCCTCAGGTCTATGGTCAGCTTGTAAGTTTTACTTTTGTTTTTCCTGATCCTTTGTTTAGTTTCTCTATATTCCACATATAAGTGAAACCACCCCATATTTATCTTTTTTTCCTTCTGACATTTTACTTAGCATAATCTCTTCCAACTTCATCCTTGTTGCCACAAATGATACAGATTTATCTTTTGTGACTACTGAGTAGTATTCTATTGTGCATATATAACATATCTCCTTGATCTTTACACCAGTTTTTAGAAAAATTAGATGAATTAGACTTATAATGCATTTAGTTCATTCCTAAGATATAACAACTGTAATACTGATATTTAGTCAAATTCTGTCCAGAAATGTACTAAGTCTGTGTCTCCTAGAAGACTTATAAACATAAAGGTGAAAATGTCAGTATATTATCACTGCTATGATTGTTATCGAAAAATGTGTGATCTTGATTGAAGGTGATTAAAATTAAAAGCTTTTGTTCTACAAAAGACAATGTTATGCAAATGAGAATTCAAGGCAGAGATGGGAAAAATACTTCAGGAGAACCATATGATAAAATATACAAAACATACAAAGAACTTTCAAAACTCAACAATAAGAAAACAAACTCTAGCTATATAAAGTTCTTCTTCCACTAACTCTTCAGTCTAGTTTTTACTTTTACATACTTCTATGTTTGACTATATTTTATTGTAACAAATCCTGATAATTTCACCATTTACAGAAAAAAACTCTGAAACCTTTCTTCCATACTAAAAACAATTGATAATGAAGCAAAGACCTTAAAGAACACCTCACCAAAGAAGACATACAGATGGCAAATAAGCATCAAATGGTATTCCACACTTCATCAAATTAAAATGCTAATGTGATTTCTTACAGATGAGAATGGGCAAAATCTGAAACATCAGCAACAGCAAACTAGTGGTGAGTCAGTGGAAAGACAGAAATCTACTTTCTTCATTATTGGGAATGCAGATGTGGTGTAACCATTTTGGAAATTGAGGAGGAGGAGGAAGGTGGTTGGTGCTCTAAGAGCTGACAAGTGTTTAATTTAACTTTCGTAAATCTTGAGTGTGTTCAGTTTTCTAGAAATCAGCATTCTGGATCATTGAATATTAGTCGCCTGCTGTGAAATAAAGGAGATAATTGAGTTCCTCACCTTTGAGTGATTTCAAGGTGTAATTTTATCTAAAGGACATAAAAAATCAAAGCCATTTTAAAAGCAGGGCAATTCATAAATTTCTTTTGAAGGTTAGTTGTAAACATAGAGTAAAACCTCATTAATTTAAATAATTGAAGGAGAAATCTTTTTTCTGCTTGGAAATTAGGTTGGCAAAATATCTATTATAATTCCTCTTGGATTTAATGTTAATAAATAAATATGAGTCATGTAATTATGACATTGCTTGTATGCAAATGAATCTCACTAGAATTTTTGAGGATGATTTAAAAAGTTCAATAGTTTGGGTGTTTTCCCCCTCTGGTCCTGTTGAAAAATAACCTGTTATAATTCAAACAAGTTAGACAATTTATCTGAAGCTTAGTTTAGTCATGTGTAAAATGGGATGAGGTTTAAAGTTTCTAAAATTTCATTCTACATCTACCCAATATTTCCCCACAAATTTACGTATATACACATACACAAATATATATATATACACACATATATTATACAATATATTAAATCTAAAATATTTTATATTACATTTCCAATTAATTGGAAATAAACTGAGTTTCTTGTTCCTTACCATAACCCTCTTCCTAGTGACTTTGATTTTCTGTTACAGTTGGGATATAGCTGGGCATAAGCTTTCTTTTAGTCTTTCACTTTATTTTCCTTCTGTCCACATTATTAAAATCAATAATTTGTCAACACATTATATAGCAATACTACGCTCTAGTCACTCTATCAGTACCTGATCATTTCCTAGAATTTTTAATTGAACATTTACACAAAGTACTATCTGTAATTTCAAATCTAATTCTTGTTTATTTCAATATATATGGAGGTAATCTTTCTAATAACCAGAATTAAGTTTGCTAAATTTCTCCACTTAACACCAAAATCATTGCTGTCATCATTACTAATAACTGCAATGCCTTTATAAAGCTCTTTATCTCCCTAACTAGCATGTTCATTTCCCATGTTAATTTCTCTGCCTCTAATTGAAGTCATTGACCATTTCACAATTTCATGGTCCTTCATCCCCAGAGGAGCTCTCCATTCTTATTATACTACTTCAGAACCACGGTAATGCATTATAACTACTCCCTTGCATTTACATTGAAATTCCAGGCCAGTGGATCACCTTTTCATACTTTTCATTGGCAAAATAATAATTATGGTTTATTTTAGTCTCTAGCTTCTTTGGCTTGCAACTTTTTGTAGCTGCTTGTGACTAAAGAAAATGCACTTACCTATTTAAATGTACTACAAAAAGCTAAAGTGGGTTCTTAATGCTGCAAGACAACTGTACTGTATTTAAGAAATCCATTTATTCTCTGCTGTCCCACACAGTTTTCTTACACCTTCCTTTCTCTCCTTGCTTTATATCCACTACCTCATCTACATTCTTAGTGACTATTCTGATTTTCCTGGAAGAAACAAGTTAACCTCATGAGAATGTAGACTCTCCATTACATCTACCAGAAGTGTATGAGCATCTGTCTATGTATGAAGTGTTAATAAATGTTAATAAATAACTATAGTTATGTTAATAAATATATATAATGTTAATAAATACATATATAGTGTTAATAAATAAATGAGTCATGCAATAAAATGATGTTCTGACTTTTGTGAAAAAACTAACTCTTCATTTACCTTTACAATACCACTTGAAGACCATGTGAAAACAGGTTATCATCCTTGAACTTAATTGATGTCAAACACCTTAGGTTCCTATATTAATATAGTAATCACAATTCCAACACATATGACTAATATAAATATGTTTCATGTGCGAAGTGCCAAGTAAAAATAAATACTATTAGGGTATTAATCCTAACTGCAAATTAAGATAGCTATTTGAATTGAATCAACTATTTGTCACTATCATGTACTATTTGACCAATTTAGGGACTATTTACCTGGGATCAAAAAAAAAGAGAAAGCATGACAGTGATTGTAAGAAACAGAAAGAAAGAACAGGGTGAATATTGGTAACATGGATACTTTGTAGAAAATTCTAAGTATTCATTCTGTTATACTTTGATAGTTGCTGAATCTTTTTCAACTTTGATTTCTAAAATTAAAAATCTGAAATAAAAACTATCACTCTTTGCAGATAACATGACAATATACATAGAAAACTGAAGACTGCATTAAAAAAACTATTAAACTGTTAGAAACAATAAACCTATACAGTAAAGTGAGTACAAAATTTATTTACAAAAATTAGTTGCAAACAATAAACTGAAGGAAAAAATTAAAGGACAATCTAGATTAAGAGACTAAAATGTAAGAATCATAAAAGATTTTTAAAAATCAAAACATTTTGACCTGTTACTAATTGTAGTCCACACATGTATTTACAATTCAGAGATTTACTGCTACATCCTCTACAAACAAAATAATGGTTGGAGAGTTAAAATGTGGAAAGATTTGGGTTGAACACAAAGAAATATTTACTCAATACAAGTGATGTTAAAAATGAAACAGTAATTTAAATAAATTTGCTGATTTTTTTTTCCTGAAGAATCTGGAAGTGCAATGACTCATCATATTTAAGTAATTTTGAGTCTTTATGTAGATAGAAGAAACATTGGAAAATCTCTCCAGAGGTCTTTTAATACTTCATTCTATTTTCTTATGCCTCCTAAATCACAGTTGTATTCTGAGGGAAAAAGAGGCTTCATCATCATTCCATTTTAAGAGCATCCTACCTTTCCAAATAGGTACCATGTACAACAATAGCTATATGTACCTATCTTATAGTGGATAAGGTTTGGGTTGTATTATCCTAAATATTTGTTTTAAATTCATGACAATGTTAAGTAATGCTAATTTAAATGTATTATTTAACTAAACTACAAAACCTCATCTCTCTCATTTGTTATATGGGAGTAATAGTCCACATAACATCTTAGAATTTATTAAATAATATAAACTATCCAAATACTTAATGAGTTACAATTTATTAGCAATATTAAAATAATTCTATGTAATATTTTCAACACAAAAACAAATAAAGGTAGGGTAAAATATGCATGGTAAAATAAACAAGGGTAAATATGCAGGCTAAAATAAACAAGAATGCATAATCTCATGGCAAATTTTAGAAAAAAATTCCTTTATGCTTCATTAAGCAATATCTAAGAAAAAGTGATCATATTTAAAGTTGAGGAGATAAAAAAGCAATGATAGTCTCCTTTTATTATTATATTGTATGTTGACTTTTGATGCTGGTATTTAGCATTAGAAGCATTTTTTTAAAAACTGACTCAAATCATTTTCCTTATACTTCTTCTCATACACCTCTTTTTCATCTTTTCTTCTCTATTTCTTTGAATATACTTAGCTTTTTCCTTACTCTTCTAGATTTTTTTTCTCTTTTTAACCCAAGTCACAAAATTAATGTCTCAGTGTACTCAAGTTGTAAAAGCTAAACAAATTAAAATTAATATATTTAGAACATATGAGATACCTCAAGAATTATAAAAAATCAATAATCATCATTTGTTCTTGTGATCTGAATGTTGCCTTTCATGAAAAGCAATATCTCTACTTAATTTGAGCTTAATATTACCAGCATGTCCAATGATTTATAAAGTTGCTATAAGGCATAAATAAATGAATATTTTGAAGCTTTTAGAATAGTACCTAATGCATACCAGGTATTAAATGTGTTTACTCAAAAATATGTCATCATATATTACTGTAGATTGTAAAATAGCAAGGAACTTAGTCATGTAACAAAATATTTGTACATAATATGTGTATAAAGTAAGCTCTGGATATTTTAGAAAAATTAAAATGTCATGCTCTTACTTAATTATGCAAATTAAATTTAACCCTTAGATGAAAAAATTAAGCAGAATTCATGAAAATGTGTTAAGAATGTGACATATTACTATAAAGTTAAAGCTAACTGCATCCTTAGTCTAAAAATTTAATATCTTAGAATTTTTAATGATTACTTAAATTATATATATATATAGCGTGTATATATATATATATATATATATATATATATAGCATTTATTGATGAAAATATGCTGGTGGAAGTAATATTCCAAGTGACATTTCTGAAGAGGTTTTGGTAATAATATCACTAATGAAATTTTTGGCCATATATAATCTGCCATATACTTAAGAAATCTTACATGTTTTATCCCATTTAATATTTATAACAGTTTATACAGGTGCTATAGATCTCTTTAATTCTTATTTTATGTGGGAGGAGAAAGACACAGAAATATAAATAATTCAAGTCAATTGAGCTAATAATGGTAGAACTATGATTAAATATAATTTTTTGTTCTATAATTTTTTGTTAATATCTTTAATATTCAAATTCTTAGTAAGTTGACTAACAAAGCTGTAATGCCACTTAGAGACACATGCTATTGTTGCTGATATGATTTGTCTCCCCTTTGATAATAGCAACCTTTGTCTGAGTTTTCTATCAGTCAACTCTCCCAATCATCTTGTGTTATCTTAAAATTTCAAGGAAACACAGTAACACTGGAAAACATTAGTCAACCTTAGGTGTCACATAATGTTTTACAGTTAAACATAGCTCATATTCCATACTTCTACTTCTGTTATGTCTTTGTGATTCTGGGTTTTCAGCAATGCTGGAATGGTCAGGTATTATATGAAAATTCTCATAAAAATATTTAAGGATGGTGGTATCCAATCTAATTTGAGATTTGAGAAACTATGAAGGCACAAAATATGCATATACCCCAACTTAGTAAATTGTGTTATTTTTAAGATGACTTCACTACTTGGTTTGATCATTTCAATGAAATGATTTGGCATTTTTTTTAACATAAGTGCATCATGAATAATATATTGATACACTCAGTTTCTTGAGTTCAGAAATTTTGGGAACCTCTGATCTACAACCTTTGATTTGGAATGTACCTATTAGTTTAAATTTATAGCAATTTATAGTCATATTATCAATGATAATAAAATAATCACATTAATTATCATTTTTAAATGTCCTTGAATTCCATTATATATACTACATATATTAATGTATTACATATCTATATATACTATATATTATTTATAATATATGTTAATATAATAGAAAATTGATTATGTTAACACTATTAATGTAACATACAGTATAGATAAATATATATATACTATATATATATAAATCATTTCTCATCCAAAGTTTGAGACTTATGTGTTTAGGTACTATTCCCTGCAATATCAAATCCAGGTATCAAAATAGTTTTCTCGCACATTCAGGGAAAACATTTGCCACCCATTTCTGATCTTCTTCCATTCAAACTAAAAGGTACATTTAAAAACTTTTCTCACTAATTCTCTCCTTGAAAAATATCAAAATTAATGCCCCTACTAGAAAATAGCAGAACAATAACAACAACAACAACAAAAAAAGATTATGCTCTTTGTTTCTTAATGTCAATATTCTTTCTTGACTATTTGTGGCACTTTAGCATTTAAAGAAGTAGACTAAAAGGTTGCACTAGGACAACTCCCTACTGATAAAAGGGGAATTTCATTATTGCAAGTAGAATAGAAGGTTCAAAGAAGGAAGACAAGGCAACATTTCAACACTACAAATTTTGACAAATGCAATATTACTTAGTAAAATTGTCTTGAATTTGTACTGATTTTTGTTTGCACTTTCCACACAAACCATTCCCAATGCGTTATGCTGTAATGGAGGAGAGGAGAGTAAGTGATGCTGTTGACAGGATAAAGAACATCAGCTTGCAACTTCACTCTGATGGGAGAGTGCACTTCAAACTTCTGATCTCCCTGTGTCCAATTAACCACTCTGCTGTTTTTCTTGGACTCTGAAAATCCACAGAAAAAATGATGTTCAGACTACAACCTATGTGCACATAATTATTGGAAGAATATAAATCAAAAGTAACAAATGGGAAAAGATGAAATGATTTTGAAACAATGATATAGACTCCTCTTTTCTAGGTAAAACCACAATAATTTTAACAGCACAATGTCCAGTATTGGAAATATTTCATAACTGTTGGGAAAAATTTTTAAGAATATATACTTGACTCCAAATATTTAATGTTTTATTAAAGAGTCTAGAAAACTCCCTGCATTTTTATTTCAGCTGTCAAATAGACAATACAGTTCAAAACCAGACTAGGTATCCAGGTTGGTACTAGTGTTTATCTGGTAGTCCTCTCATTGCCTTTCCCTCATCACAAAATCCATTTCTATTAAAAGTAAACTTATCTCCCTTTGTGTGACTAGCAAAGACTTCAAAGCAGTTTTGATTTGTGTAGTTTCTTGGAGAGAATCCTTGTTCTATATGGACTGGAGAGAATCTTTGCTCTATATGGGTAAAAAAGAAATTTCTTTCATTTCTCTCTATTATTTCTCAGTAACAAAGAAACTGAGAGAACCAAATGATTGATTTATGTATGAAAAACAGGAAAAAAGATTTACATTTATAATGTATTTCTTTTTGAATACAATATATCTTTATAATCAATATTTTAAGTGTCTTTAAATCCACTTTTCACTCTAACTTTAAATTCAAGTTGCTTGATTTACATTTTTCTGCCTACTAAACTCTAAGAAGGACAGTTTTTTAAAGCATACAATAAAATTGTCTAAGATTTAGAAATAAATATGTTAAGGTTGAATATATGTGACCCAATTAGGGAATAGAACACTGTAAGCCCAGAGTAGGTTAGGTATTCTTCCCTATGAGATTCTGGGGAATTGATTTTGTCTGGAGAATTATAACAATTCCATTGAGAAAGTGGGGTAATTTTATTTGGAATTTTGAGGACTGAGGGGCATGAAATTTTTCCTGGGACTAAGGAAAATTTCTCCAAATACAGTTCATTTCAGTAAATCTCAACAGCTAGATTATGATTTACAAATATGGTACCCCTGTGCTATTATCATAAAATGAAAATGTGGCTGATTAAAAATAACAATCTCTGGAAATTCAAGCACAACAGGAAATAAATACATAAAATATTTCTGTCAAGATATATAAAGGTAGAGACAGAGATGATAAAATATAAAAGATGCTGATATTGGTACATGATAGATTCAGAAGGATGGATGGATGGATGGATGGATGGATGGATGGATGGATGGATGGATGGATGGATGGATGGATGGATGGATGGATGGATGGATGGACAGGCAAATAGATGATAGTATTTTAGTAAATGATTGTGGTTTAGTCAATCTCAGGATAACCTACAGTTTAACATGTAGGATTTCTTTATTTGTACTTGTACTCTGAATAAGATTTAGAGCTAAATCAAAGCTGCGCACTGTATAAGACCATAGAATCCATTTCTCTTCATGCACCATTTTTATCAGTAAACTTTGTAAAGAGAATTTGTATATTCTTATCCATCTTAATTTCTCTATCCACAGGTGTTTCTAGATCATTTTTACTCCTGTAAAATGGATATTCATGTTTTGCTATTAAAAAAAAAAATCTCTGACCTTTTCCTCAAGGAAAATGTTTTTACCCTTTGTGTTCACACCTGCCTTTGCTAATTTTCAACTAAAAGTATTCTTCACATCCTCACAGTATCTGTGCTCAAGGGTATCCTTCTTTTGGCAAGTGTTCTTCGGAGTTTGTCTTACTTTACCTTTGGAGTTTATCATACCCCAAGCAGCTGTGCTTTATGGCAGTGAGATATACTACTTAGTTTCCACATCCTATTCATTTTCTATTATATCTAACGAGAACTTTTAAGTTACAAAAACTTGACCTGCTCCTTAAGGTTTCTCCTTTCTTGAGGCCTAAATCTGTGGGCTTTCTTTCATGTTTTCTCTCTACATAGACATCTGTATGTCTAAAAAGTTTCATATTTTTACTTCACATCCCTCACAGAAAAACCTGTGAATTCTTCAAATTCCAGTTTTAATAAAAGCATTTTTCAAACAAATATATTATATTATTTTCTCCTATGTTGGATAATTCTACCCAAGAGAAATCATTGTCCTTTTAATGTCTATCCCCTAGTAGGAAATCAAACTATTTTATTCTGCTTTCCTTCCCCAAAGAAAGTCTCATCTTTCCTGAAACATCTTA
This sequence comes from Uropsilus gracilis, assembly GCA_004024945.1. NCBI lineage: Eukaryota > Metazoa > Chordata > Mammalia > Eulipotyphla > Talpidae > Uropsilus > Uropsilus gracilis. The sequence continues at coordinate 52,293 of PVHY01003888.1, forward strand.
TACTTTTGAATTTATCAATTTCCCACAGGTACAGATTTTACCATTTTCTTTTCTATGAGGTGTTAGAATGTACATCTCTTCTAGACTCATATAAGTATATCGTTTTATTTGGTGTAGTTGACCTCATCTGGTTTTCTATTTCTTGAGTCAAGGAAGAAAGTGACACACTGATTTTGAGAGAGCATAGCAATGGTCTTAATTATTGCTGCTGTGTAAAGCGAAATTGCATGTAGGATTTTATCAGGGAAGCATCTTAGAGAATAGCTCTAAGTTTCTGAAACTTCATTTTCATAATCTTTAGTATTGTTCCTCCTTCTTCCCATAGATTATCAAAACTCTAAGAATCTAACATTTCTGAGTTCAATATTAGAGAATAGTTAGTTATAAAAAATATTTCTTTTATCATTTTGTACATGTTTTTTCTATTCTCTAAAATACTGAATTTTCCCACATGTATAAAAACCATACAGAAAAACACCAGATAAGAACTGTTTTGAACTTCCCCTCAGTCCTCTTTTCTAAAGTTGGAACATAGATATCTTCATGACACCACATAGAGTATGAAAGTGAGGTTAAAAAATTAGGGTGGGAAGGATCTTGAAATAGCAGAACAGCCCCACCAGGACTGCTGTTTCCAGATAACATTATTTCCTCTCACTTCCTCTCCTTGTTATTTGCTTTTATAATTGCACTGCCTTCTTTACAACCTTGGCATCACCCGCACATATACTGCTGTACAAATACCGCATGCTAACCGATTGCACCACTGGAGCATGCTGCACTGCCTTCTTTAGTTTAATTTTTCTCTCTATTGCCTGAATTGTATCTACAAATATTTATTTAATGTGGTATTTTATGATATTTTATAAAACTCAACATATGAGTGTTTTTCTACTGTATTCACTCCAAAGAACTAAAAGGGCTCAAGAAAAACATTCTTAGGTCACAGTTTTAATTAGATTCCATAAAATATAAAGAGCAACTGTAGTTCACATTGTCCTTTCATATCTGAACTAAGGAGAAAATTGGCTGGCAGCAGAGGAGCCAAGGGTCTTCATGTAAATAGAGATTTATTAATTCAATAACTGCCATTCTTTGTATCAACGATTTTGGAGCAGGTAGGCAATCTTCGTAAATGTTAGTGGTGTTTTGACTTTTCTCCCAGGTAACTTTAAGGTATGATTTGTGAGAATTTGAGATCAATTCTAATTGGAAATGTAAACCATAAAAGTCGGTTCCCAGGTGATTCACAAGGGTTATCTACTCTTTTTGGGAGCAACAGAGACTGCTTTTCTGACTAAAACATAATCTGATTGAAAATATTTTAAATACTTTTTTGTTATTTGAGGCTTTCTTCAGTTGCACTTGAATTTCAGGTTTTTTCTTGAATTTCCTTGGAAAACATTTTAAATGCATTTTAAAATATGATGCAGAAAGCACTACTGATGTAATGGGATGCTTTCCTAAAAAGGGTGTCAATATATTAAGCATATAAAAGATGCAGAAAGATCTACAAATACATCTTCTGACATTTTCACTGAATGGTGGAGTCTTTCACTAAATGCTGTAAGAAATATGCATTACACATCTTGTCAATGAATGTGCATAATTAAATTCCTATTGTTTTGTTTTTGAATTTTTGTAAAGTATGCCATGTCTATTTAGAATGAAAAAGATAAAAAAATAAGCCAATATTAATTAAATATTGGAAGAATTTTAATTCTAGCTCAGGACTTATCATATTGCAGATAAAATGCAAATTGAAGTAAGTACCTATTTTCAGTATATTAAATATTTGGGAACTAGGCTAAATATATGTTAGCTACAGGAAATGTGTTAATAAAGAAAGTTACTTTTCCTTAAGTTAGATGAAAGTTGAGTATCAGTATCACATGTAAAAAAATAGTAGTCCTCTACATCAGCAGAATTGAACTCTATTTCTATGAAAATAACTAGACAACTTTGTTATAGAGGTCCAAATAGTTACAGTCCAAAATATACAGAAAAAACAGTATCAATATGTAAAACCTTTTCCTAAATAGAAACAAATTATCTTTAAAATGAAAATAATGATCCCCTGCTCCATATGTGTTTAAGAAAGTATCAAAAACATGACACATTTCAAAACTTTTGACTATTCAAATTCTTAGTTTTATCAAAAGTGACAATCTAACTTTTGAAGTAATGTATTTTGAAATCACATTCCTATTTCAGATAACAACATAGAGACACTACTAGAATGATTCATAATTTTTATGCAATATACTAAATATTTATTACTTAAATGTTTTCCCAAATCACCTTGCAAGTATATTACACATCTATGAATATAAATCCCTTGTCAGTCATACATTATTTGAATATATCCTCCCATTCAGTAGGATATCCTTTTAATATCCTTTTTGGCTAGATATAATCTTTCAACTTGAATACTCCCAATCGTTTATCCATGTTTTTGCTTCTTTTGTCATAAAAGTGAAGTCTCCAAAATCATTGCCACTGTTGTTGTCATGGAACACATTGACAATATTTTCTTCCATATAACTTATTGATCCAGAGCTTATATCTAAATCTGTAAGTCATTTGATATTTACTTTTGTGTTTGGAGTTAAGAGAGTAATCCAATTTCATTGGATTTTCTTCTTTGCCCAGTACCGTTTATTGAAGAGACTTCCCTTTCTATGTTGTATGGTTCTGGCTTTTTTATGATAGATAGATACTGATACATATGTGAATTTCCTGGGCATTCAATTCTGTTTCCCAGATCTGTCTGTTTCTGTGCCAATTCCAGGTTGTTGTTCCCAGTATTGCTGCTTGATAGTAAAGTCAGGTAGCTGCTTGAGTAAAGTCAGGTAGCATGATGCTTCTGTTTCTCTCCTATTTCTCTAGGTCTGCTTTTGTTATTTGAAGTTTTCTATTGTTCCATATGAATTTCAGAATTTTTTTCTTGAAATTCTTTGAAATATAGTGTTTGTTTCTTGAAGAAAATTGCAGTAATTTAATGTATTACTTAGGAAAGATAGTCATTTTAGTACTATTATGTATCTTTCCTGCATGGTTAACTCCAGAGGTTTGGGTCCTCTCTCTCTCTCTCTCTCTTTCTCTCTCTCTCTCTCTCTCTCATAGAAATTGTCCAATTTCCATTGATATCTTTTTTCTTGCAGTATTTTGTTAAAAGCAGTAGGGAAAATACATATTAATATACAAGTTCATTCCAACTACTTCCCTCAGAACTACAGACCTCACAGGTATATCCATATTCTGTCAAGTTATTACCAATAACAATTTAGCAGAAACATGAGAATTCCTGGTGAGTATCTTTATCCTTGTCTCTTATTATTTACCCACTAAGACAGAAACTCATTTAGATTTGTTCTGGAAACACAAAATAGCCCTTTAATCAAATTTCATTTTAATTGGTCTAAATGTTAAAATTTTATAGCAAAGAAGTTTTGTATATTAAAAACATGATTGTTTAAAATAACAACATAGAGAACATCATACGAAAAAAATATATACTATATGGTAACTTTTAGAGAGGATAATTTAAAAAGAAAATTGGAATTAAACATCTGAAAAAAAAGATAATGAGCACAGAGGGTAAATTTTAAAGTTCAGATATCTAATTAAGAGTCCCAGAATCTAGACCTGGGAATATAGCAGTCATCTATATCCAAAATACTAATAATAGCAATGCAATGATAACATGATGATAGGAAGGAAAATGTCAGTGTATAGATTAAAAAGTTTCAGGCTGTCCAGAATATTTAATGAAAAAGAATTAGTATCTTCAAGATTTCCATGATAATATAAGAAAATATCCTACAAAATTCCAGAAGTAAATAATGACATGAGTCGACAAATATAACAATGATTAATATCTTGTATATATCTTTTCAAATGTCAGATCACAATATTGATTTTCTGAGCTTACGCACTCACAGATCACTTTAAAAGTTGTTGTGTGACTGCAGATGTGTTAACGAACCTTATTATGATAACTTTATAATGTATATGCATGCACATTATACACCTTAAAATTACATAATGGTCTTTATTAATGTAATCTTTAAAAAAACTGGAAAATTTCTAATGGAATGTTGCCACAGTAGTTTCTGTAAAGTTTACATTAATTTCCACATTAAAAATTGTAAACAAAATGTTAATATATATTTTCATTTAACAGAGTTCATCAGTCATTGGAGCACAGTGCTTCAAACTCAGATTGTTGCTGGGGTCATAAAAAAATATTTGTGGGATGGGATGGGTGGGGAGGTGTTGAGGCAGGGTATAAAGTGACGGAAAGGCAGGAAATGGTCAGAGTTGAGATATTTTCATTTTTTATTTATGGTGGCTTTATGGCAGATCTGATTGCATGTGGAAACACTTAAATCTGGTGAATACAGTGGCTTTGTTTTGTTAATGCACAGGGACTGGGCTGTCCAGAACAATGATAGAGCTCTCTTGTGTGGCCCTAAGAACATCAGTCACATACCTGCCACCAGCAAGGCAGAGTGTAGCGGAGCCCATTGCAGCTCTGAACATCTTCATTCACTGAGATACTAGCTGGAAAGTTCTCTGACCTGTCGAGGACTGAAAAGGTGAGTTGTATCAAAGAGAAGCAAGTCAAAGCAGAAGGCATGGTAAAAGGTGATAGCTGTGTGTTAACTGACAGCTGTGTTGTGATCATAGGACCCTAATTCCTGTGGCTCTGAAGGGATAAATAGGACAGGGACTTTGAAAGTTTCCCCTGTATGGACACATAACTTCCCTTAGTTACAAAATATGTGACACCACTTATGTTCAGACTCTGTGTCCTGAAAAAAATCTGGGTCTCTGAGGCAATATTAGTCAACAATGCCATAGAGTTGTTGAGAAGATACACAAAGTTAGATACAACATTGATTTAAGGTACAAAATAGTCTACCCAAAATAAAAGATTTACTCATATGTTTTCTATTTAGATTTCACAAGGGGATTATAAACCATTACCTTAGTTAATTGCATATATCAATAACAAAGGTAAATCAGATGCAGTTCAGTAAAGTGTATATACTCATTTATGGACTCTTTTTTATCATGGGGCAAATAGTGTGGAGGAAAGTAGATTGAGTGAAAAGGAAATTAGAAAATCCCAGATTTTATGAGTCTCTGAGTTGCAAAAGTGTTTTTTTAAAAACTAAGCTGTCCTTGTTTGATGTATTTTCCTTTGGGGCTCAAGTAATAAACATAGATATATAGAGGGAAGAATTTTATATCAAGTTTTAATGAAAGGTTAATCACCTCAGCATCAATAAGTCATTTACTAGGAAAGACATTCTAATTCATATCTGTAAGGTTTGATATGTGTTTCCATTTATTAAGATGTAAGGAGAGAAAAAATGAAATAGTCAAACTTAAAATATAGCTATTAACTGCTTGGAGTTTTGTGATCTTAATAGATTCTTGTCAAAATTGAATGACTTAAGATGACCTTGATGGAAGTTGACTAGTACTGAAATTCAATTAACGATAGCATTAAGGTAGTAATGAACATATTTTATTGCAAGTTAGTAATATCCAGAAGAGACAAAGTCCTAGGATACAGGATAAACATTGTTAAATATGCCATAGAGATAGCAAAAGAAGAGTATATTTTTCTGCACACAACTGAACATCTTATGTAATAAATAGTTTGTAATACTATAATTATATAAACAATAACACCAGATTTTTTAAAGCAAAGTCAGCTGCTAAGGAAAGTTGCTTAGTTTATCTTCAAATATGGAAGGCCACTTCTGATAGATTGGAAACATGCTACAATTGTTTACACTCTTTGTATTCACAGTGTTTGCAACTACTTTTTTTTTTTTTTTTGTATGTCTCTATTTCAAGAGGTGGAGATTCTCTCTTAGCTTCCTGAATTTGACCTGGCAGAGTGACTTGCTTTAGCCAATAGAATGTAACACAGATATGGCTATGCTGCTTCTAGCTTCAGATTCTAGAGTTTGCATGTTTTTATGATCACTCTCCTGAATCTCCTATGAATGAGGTCACTCCAGACTCCTGGAAGTCGAGCAATCATATGCAGGGGCCAGCTGGCTCATCTCCATCAAGAACCAGTGCCCATAAAAGAGACAGAAATGTTCCTAAAGCCAAACCTCAGCAGATTTTGCAGTCCAGTCAGGGCCCCAGGTATACAGCATTGGCCATCCTAGACCCATCTACGAGCATTCACTCAATTACTCATCAGCTAAATAAATGTTTATATTTTAAATCACTAAATTTTGCAGTCGCATGTTATACAACAACAAATAATAGCTGCAGTCAATATACTGCAATTGAATATTGTTAGAAAAACGTAGAAAAAAAATCACAGCCTATACAGGGTGTTTTATTTTCTCATTACTGCTACAAAAACTCTATCACTATATTATATATAAGAATTACTATATAAGGATATATATGTATATACATATGTATATATAATACATATAATTTTTGCTAGGGTATATTATTGGGATGAGTAATAGTTACAATTCATATAATCACAAATAATAATTATCACGAGTAATAGCAGTAACTAGGGGGAAAATAAGGGGACCAGAGATAAAAATATGTATTTATATAGTGAACTTGAGTTATTTATTTCACCTTTCTGTCACTGAAAATGAGAAAAAAGGCATCACTTTCATTCCTCACTTTTCTTCAAAGCCTGGATTGTTATCCAGCTGACAATTGCAGCCACAGCAGTCCCTGAGCTTTGCGATCCTGAGCTTTTCTCTCCCCTTAAACTCACAGTCTTAAGTTATGGCACCAGCATACCTCCTTGATTTTCAGAAACCATCCCTCTTTCAAGGAAGAATTTACCTAAGAAGGTCGTGCAGCTTGAACCAAACTTGAGAATTACATTTTTTCATTAAGATCCTGATAATACTTTTTTTTAGTATCTTACCAGCATTTTCTGAGGACCTAACAACATTCCCAGTTTTGTCCCCTCTCTGCCACTTACCACCTAATGCCCATCAAATATGAGTCTAAATGAGGAATATCATTTAAGTGTGCCTTTCACCATTTACTGCATTAATGGAGAAATAATAACATAAATATTTATGTTCTTTCTTAAAATGTTAAAGAGCTCAAAGTCAAATATGGTATCTTTTGAAAAAAATCACCGAATTTTGTGTAATTTGTGAGAACCGCTGATATACATTTTAAGAACATATTTTAAATGCAATAACATAAAAGTAGTGAAATAAACTTCCAATATTAAAGACATTAGATAATGAACTGTTGCAGTCAGTCAAAAGACCAGTGTCCTTAGAAAGGCTATTCCAATGTAGAACGAGAGACACCAGGGTCTCATAGGTACATATTACCAGAAATGGCATGAGAAAAGTGAACAAAATCTAATGAGTAACAATTATATTTCAAGTACTTGAGTGTAATGAGCTTTTAGTACATGAGGATCTAAGAAAACAGGGATCTTACAAAAGAAGTCCAGAATGGTGAAAGAAAAGAGAATGGATAGGGTTTAAGCCACTTAAAACATTTTGGCTAATATCAAATGATCCAAGTTCTGGATCATTTGAATCCAAGTTCTTTTTGGAAGTGCTGCTCATGTGTTTCTGTTATCTGTAAATGCATAGTAAGTCTGCCTTTTAGAGTTGATGACATGTTATGAACTATTATTTTTTTAAATATCAATGTTTTGTTTTATTTTCTAAAATAACTTATTTCTTCAAGTTCTTCTTTTCTTGACACGTTTGTCTTCCTGCATCCTTGCATTTGGATTCCATGTCTTGGAACATTCCTTCAAACAATAAATTCTATCATTTTATTCATGTCTCCTCCAAGCTCCCTCCAGCAGGCTTCATCTCTGCATTCAGACTAGAAACCACCCCTTTCATCACACTCTTTTCTCACTCTGCATATCTTCACGGTGCTACCAGTATCTGACATCATATTCTATATTTTGTTCTTGTTTCTCTTCCTATTAAATAAAGGCATATAACAGTAGAGATTTTACCTTCATGCCATTAATTTTCACTGATTTAAATCCCTCTGTATGGAAAGTATGTGACTTTTGTGTCTCCCATTATTTTTTTAAATGGATGCTGAGTAAATAAGTAACATTTAAAGGGACTTCTGTTCATTCTCTCAAGACTTTTAAAAGACTAATGACAAGATTTCTGTTATATGTAAAATATATAAAAGTCTAACACATACAAAAATTATATTTAATTTGATATTTTCAGTAAAGGATAGAAACCATACGTGAATATCACACTTTTAAATTTTATATAATTATCAAAACAGTTGATTTTGGCCACAAATTTTAGCTTCCAATTATTAAGGCAAATGAATAGAGTTGTTTGGGAATATAAATCTTTTGATTTTCAATTGAACGATAGCTTCTGGAATCTTTATGAAGCACTAACATCACTTCTACTCTATTCTTTATTTAATCACTATATTTGATAGACAATTAATGCCTACATTCAAATTTGAACAATGTTTCTAATTTGGAGCACAAAGCTGAAGTTAACGCCTTATAATTTTTTAAACTAGTTTTAAAGAACATATTCTTTGTGTCTCAAATTTGGAAGAGGAGAATAGCCACCAATGTGGAAGTTTCAGAAAAGTGTGGGAGTGAACTATTTTTCCACATCTATCTCATGAACCAAAAGTCATGATGTTATTGGAGGGAGATCAACAAATGCAGTCCCTGGACACTGAAAAGTCATGGCAGCTGTGTATTGGGAAGCAAAATAAATAAAGAACTACACATCTAGGAGCAAACCTGAAGTGTTCTCTGGGTGCAGAAATACAGACTGAAGGGGGCAGACACTAAAGGACTACCATTCCTTAGTCTAGGGCACAATGCCTGCCTAAGGTCACGACTTACGCAGACAAACAGAATATTACTCTTCGGTTGCTCTGTCAAAGAACACCGTGTGTGAATGGGTACAACTGGGCCTGGGAGGCAGTGATAAGAGTGTGACATCACTCTGGAGGAGGGGGAAAGGAAGGAGAGGAAAAACTCAAGTGGCTGTTTGTTGTTGTTGTTTGTTTATTTGTTTGTTTTGCTATATATTAGTAAATATCCTAAAACAATAATTCCAAGGGCTCTGACATTCTTTGGTTGCTAGAAACAATAATGAACCTATGAGGATTTGGATGGTTTATCCCCAGCAGTTGGTAGTCAGCAGAATGGTTCAATGCAGATAGACAAGGAACTCTCTGAGACCTGGAAGATACTGATGGGTGGAAGATACTGAAGAGGTACAAGCAGGTGGTACCTCTCTTGGTGAACATGTCCGCTTCTATGGCCAAAGATAAATGAGCCCAGTTGGCAGTTAGAACGGACCCCTTGTGACACTGAGGGGGCCTTGAACAGATGCAATGGTCTTGAGGTGGCAGGAGCTACAGGATGGCTTTTCTCTAACTGCTCTGTAGGGGGTTACATTGAGAGAGCCATCCAGGGTTCTAAGTTGCACAATGAAATATGAAACTGCAATAATGTCTCAGGAAAAAAATCCAGAGAAATTAACCCATCATACTGGAGACACTGGGACTTATCCAGGGAGGAGGAGGAGGAGGTTAGCTCTGCATGCCAGACTTCCCAGGTGGTGACACAGAAGATGAAATGGCAGTTGTCTATGGGCCCAGAGGATCAGGCTGCTGGACCACTCCAGATGATGGAGTTCACCATCCATCAACCAGACACAAAGGTGGAGCCAGGGGATGTGAGCAAACAGCTCCATCAGAAACCAGGAGAGCTCTGGGCACCTTGATTGCTGTATTGGTGGGACCTGATGGGGGACAGAATCATCTGTATGGTGCAAGAGATGGAGAGAGTGGCCTTGGTGACTCTGCAAGCATCATTGAAGCAGCAACTGCAAAACAGTTGGCAGCATGGCCAGGGTGACCACTTTCTACTGGACTGGATCCTGGCTGCTGTGCAAATAGGCTGGCCTGATGAATGAAATGTGTCAGAAACTGAGTTGATACAAACATACACTGAGCTGGTGCAGGCTCCTTAGGAACTGGAAATGAGACAGGCCGTGTTTAAGGTGAGTGCTCTTGATCTTGAGACAAAATGCTTCACACCAGGGATGAGGGACGTGGTACTGAAAAGTGCCCCCTCACCTAATCCAGGCCCCTCATGGCCATTATGGTCCCCCATGTAGGAGGCCAGATACATGACATCACCTCAAGGTGGTTGGCTTGGGGGAGATAGAAAGTGTGCTCAGAGGGAACATGGGTAGGTAATTGCAGAGCCAATGCCTAGAAGGCCAAAGAGGCAGTTTAGTAGAGGGGTCTGCATGTCCCCTTGGGGCCATGGAAGCCATGTGTTGGAGTCACAACAGTAAGAATATCCCTGGGAACTGAGCCCCCAAGATCATGTTCCCAGTCAGAGTGCATCCTGGGTGTGGATGTGCTATGTGGCTTGTGGTGCAGACCACAGCCAGATTTGGCCAGGAATATTGAGTGATTTGAGTGACGGTAAATTGTTGTGAGTAAAATAGGGTGGTTCCCCTGGGTGCAGCAGCTGGCCAAAGACATGGGTGTTAGATGGAAATTCCGTTCACTCCATAATCCCAAAGCTGCAGGCATCATAGAGTGCTACATCATTCTGCTGAAACAAGGACTGAGAGTGATGGCCTTCACTCCAACACTGGCCAGGTGACCCAATGCCTATGGCATGTGTTGTGGACATGAAATAAGAGGAGGAGGAGCAGGTCAGGTGGTCTAGGTGCTGTGAAGGTGTTGTTACATTGTGCAGTTGTTCACATCCAGCTGAAAATATAGACTTGGCTATTCTGTGAAGCCTGGGTTTGGGCAGTATTTAATTGTCACTCCACCCGTGTTGGACCCAGGGCAGAGTGTGAACTGGGAGTGGCCCTGGTCAGTGAAGGCTCCCCACATGTGTTGGCTCTGATAGCACCTTAGGGACATAGGCTGGAGGTAGAGTGGCACCCAACACTGTGAATGACTGGGCAGTGAGTACATGTTAAGAGTACATGTTACACGCCCTGGGGTAGCAGATCAAAGGGCAATCCTAAAATGAATATTTGTGTTGATTGTGTGCCCAATTATAAGCTCACCACTCTTACTCCACACAGAGCTCTTTGATGCTTCGTTGCTGATAAAATAGGTGTGGTGCTGGAGGCCTGAAAGTCACTGCTGCCAGCCATGGTGTTGTCCTCTGAGACACTGGCATGCATATTGCCAGATGGGAAGGGAATACCATCGCTGGTGCCAATGACCTCTATCTTTGCGTCATATCCCTTGGTTGGTGTGCACCACCCCTTAATAGACTAGGTTTTGTGTTCTGTGGTTGTGTTTTATTTTATCTAGCTACATTCTGCTTACTTTTGCTGCTCATGGCTATGATGTTCCACATTCACCAACAGACACATGCGGAAGAGGGATAGCAGTGAGACTGTGCAATGAAAAGGGAAAATGCCTGAGAGGGTGGAATGTAGGGTAAAGGGTGAATGATTTAGTAAGGTTTTGTCCTCCACTAGTGTATATGGCCAGCACCTGTGGTATTGCCCCAAGTGGCCCCAAGTGGCCCAAAGTGGGTGTGTGCATGTGTGAGTGGGTACATCTGGGCCTGCAAGGTGGCGATAAAAGGATGATGTCACCGTGGGTGAGAGAAGGAGAAACTGTAGTGGCTGCTTCTTTGCTCTTTATTATTAAATGTCCTAAAACAATCATCCCAAGAGCCCCAACATTCATGGCCTGCTGGAACCAACAATGAATCTACAAGTTTGGGGATGGTTACTCAACATATGACCACTAACATCAATATCTCAAAAATAAGCTTTCAATGTACCTGTTACTCAAAATTTGTCACGATTTTAATTCTTTCCAGAATACCAGATAGCATAAAATTTTAAATAACTAAGCTATTAATAGGCATAAAATGCTTTGAAAGTTATAGTGTTTCTCCTACCAATGAAAAAGCATAAATAACACAAAGGAAAAGCTTTCTTTTTGCCTCATTTTACTGAAATGAAAAAAGAATTTATTCAAAGATTAGACTGAAATGCATTATTATATTTAAAATAAAAACTGTATTTCCATAAATGGTTTTATGAAATTCACATTGTCCTGGACTCCATGCTACCCACTCCCTAGGTGAGAGTAGAGATTACAAGAGATGGTGGAGGATGATACAATCCCACCTCCAAACAACAGCACTTTCCACACTGTAGGTGCTGGGATAACATAACCAGAGGGACACCAGAGTGACAGAATTTAGAATTGTCTTTTGCAACAGGGCACTTTGGACCCCTCTATTAAGGTATTTATTGTTCTATAAACATGTGAGGGCTGTTAACTTCTTTAGACATAGACATTTTGTCCCTCACTTGGTAGCTGGGGCACAGAGACAATGAATAGAGTGTAGGGCAAAAAAGAGAAAGGTAATGTGATTTGAATAAAAGTTACAAAGAATAGTAATGAGACTTTTGAATAGGCTTTCTTTATAGACTTTACTACTCTGGCATCTGAAATGAAAAATCTGAGTGAGGCAATGAGGCACTAGCAATTTACCTTACTGTATTGTAGGTTTTGAAGATTGATGGCATTTTGTTCCTCTTGTATTGTACAGTAGATACATGAAAAGGGTATATGGCCTGCCTTACTGCACTAAGTTTATATCTGATTTATAAGCTGCATAGGGCTCTCCATCAAAATAACAGAAAAGGTTTTAGTGTTGCTTAGAATGACATTCTGACTTTTGCTTAAGAATGAAATGTGATTTAAAGTGTATCACCTTCTTGATGGGGAAATCAAACCCCTCCCCATTGCCTATTTTACAACTTATTTCAAATAAGGCCCTCAATTTCATTTGTGGCAAGTATGATTTCTACAGTTTTGACAGATTTATTTTGATCCTGAAAATAGCATCACCAAATAATGACTCTGTTCTAAAAGGTAAGGTACTTACTTTTGTCTTTGAGGACTTTAATATCTTATCAAGGGGATAATGTTGCAACTACCGAAATACCCACTGTGCACAGAGGTGGTGGCTCCCACTGAGACTTCAGTTAACACTTAAATAACTGGGTGACTCTAAACTTGTGTAACAATAGCAGTCTGTATGATTGCTTGGAAACTTAGAAAGATCTAGATATTTGTATGGATTCCATGTGATGCTATTATTATGTAGGGTTTTCAATAAGTGTTCCTTGCAACTGAGTCTCAAAATCTCATTTTAAATGAATGAAGTTTGAAGAAGGAAATGATAAGAGTAAAAGGAAGAAAGGAAAAAAATACTAATACCAATGAATAGTGCTAGTTATGGAGGTGAGATCTACATCAGTACCATGCCTCTTAAGTAGTACATTACAGCATCACACCCACCATTGGTAATGTACATGCTGTAATGTACTACTTAAGAGGTATGGACTGCCAAATAATTATAACAATCACATCAGAAACCATAAAATACATAGGCAAAAAATGTATATATATATGTATATATATATATAATGTATATGTATACATACATATACCATCTCAACTTTAAAATAACAAAACATTGATAAAATAATTAAAGAAGATCTAAAATGGAATGTTATACCTGGGTTAGTGATATGGGTGATACAATGTTTTAAAGATGTTAATCTCTCAAGTTGGTATAGAACCCAACGTTTAAGAGCATTTCGTGAAAAAAAGAACACAAGTCTGGGTTAAAACACAATATTGTTTCAAAGTCCTAAGGTATGCAAGACTTTCTTTTTTTAGTGAAGTAGCATCACATTATAACACTAAGCTTCACACATAATTTAACAATCAAATTGTTAATATATTACATTAAGTTCACCACTAAAATTTCAAGTCTTTCCTTCACCATACAATTGATCCTTTTACTCAGTTTACCCACCTGTTTAGCTTTCTCTACTGGTGACCATAAATTGATTTTATAGATAATTAGAAAAAAGTGGGTGCATTTTACAACTATAATTCATATTTTACTATGAGGCCAAAATAATACACCATTTAGAGCAGCTATAAACAAATGAAGGAGTTGAACTGAGTACAAAACGAGAAATTAAATCCAAAATCAAATCTAAGTAGAGAAAGGATACTTAACTTAGCAATTCACATGGGTCAGTTAAAATGGCATAGCACAGGATCATATAGGTTTCTATGCAATCTGTTGTTTACATTCAAAAACACAATTTTACAATTTGCATTAAGATAATTGCACATAGTTTCATTATTTTCTTCTGTGAATACTTTATCAGCATAAATTAAGATAAATTGAGATTTGCTTGTTTGCTTATTTAACCTGTGATGTTTAAGATAAGAGTGAAAAGATAATTATATAAGCATTAATTTTAAACTCATGAAGTATACGTGTGCCTATAGAAAAGTAACATTTGGAAAACTTTTGTTGTTTATTGTCCATTCAAACAGTTGCTTAGTCTTTCGGTGTTTTCTTCAATGTAATTATTTGACTGAAATCCAACAAAATATTTATTGTCATTTAAGCCTAAAAAGGTAATACCTACTGGAAATGTTGCTTGATCTAATAGTTCACATGATATGACAATTAAACAACATATATTCTGCATGGAATGATTGATAATTTGTTTTTCATCTGGAACTAAGAATGCCGTTTGCATATAAATAACTTTTCAAATAAACAGTCAAATATTCTTTTTTGTTGTAGATTTCAAATTCTTAAATTATTTTTATCACAAGAAATTTCTTCACACTTTAAAATGCAAAATATCATGTGTCAGTTCTTATGATTTTAGAGAATATTTTATTTTTAACATTTTGTTATAAATATAGTAAGAAAACTTAAATATCCAGGCCACAAAAAGTCAATCCTATATTTGCACTTAATTTTCATTGTATCTTAAAAACTCACTATCCAAATGTTGATACAGTTGTTATTCATTATGGCATTTGAACAAGAACATAAGCACATCTGTTTGCTACAAAGTCTTGGTTTAAATATCAGGATAGGCAGCTGCTTCCAACAGGACTTTTAGGCTAATCCTGTAGACACTACAGAAAAAGTAGCTACATTATCATTTGATTTAAAACAATTCTTTGCTGGTTAGGGGAGAAGTAACCAGTAAGTAATGTGGCAGTTTTCAGTAACACAAAACCTTACAGATGCTTCAAAGTTATCACTTAGAATAACATAGAGAATGCTGTATAGAGTGCTAAATGCTGTTGGGAGCTTATACTGTATGATTTTTTTTTTCAAAGTTTTGTAAGGCACTTGCGAGCTTAACTTCCTGTTAACCAACTTTGAGATACAGAATTATTCCAATTTACTGTGAATTTTGCACAGTACCTAACTTTTTTCTTATTTTACTTTTCATTAAAAAGAGAAAATTCTATCATGTGATTGTTCTGAAGATTAGCAAATAGCAAATTAATTAAAACTGTTATTGACAAAATTTAAGTTTATTCCCTTGTTTGTTTTATGATCATACTGTAAATTTAAAGAAACAAATTGAAAGGAAATTCATTCACTTCACTAAATATCTAGGCAATGTGTTTTGTAGGGCTTCATGATAGTGAATAGTGTTTATCATTTAGTTTTTCTTCAGAAGACTTGATTATTTTGTTCCACTCACCTAGTAATGCTTCATATTGCTGACAGCTTTCTTTTCATGCATACTGTTTCCTTTTCTTCTTCTTTGCCCAGATCTATCTTTTCTTGGTCTTTAACCTAAATCAATAATATCAAAATTCCAGTTACCTGTGCTAGAAATTCTGAAACATAATATTAACGTTGTGTTTCAGTGTTAATATATAGAAACAATCAGTTTCTACAAACTCTTGAAACTTCCATTCAACACATAACTCTAAAATTGTATATTTTATCTCTATAGTCACTATTCTTATCAAAGCCATGCTGTTCAATGCTGCCTAGTTTATAATGCACTGCTTTCTCTTCCTTCCAGTTTTATTCTATTATGAATGAACTGCCCAGGCTTTTATAAAAGTCAGTGTCTATGCTTGTACTTTAAATCCCTCTCCCTGCCTCCTCTGCAAGGCACTTCCTACCAGTTTTACTGCCTTTCTCCTATAGAGTTTTATTTTCTCTCACTAATAAATAATTCCAACTAGCTGTAAATACAGAAGAATTTATCCATCTTAAAGATGTCTATCTATATAAGCATGTAGGCAGATTTATTTCAAACTAAAAGCATCTATGTGAATCTATGTGATGTTTATATCTCTATGGGAAAATACACGTCTATATTTACATATAATATCTATCATTTACCTATAATTATATCTATTTTATCTATCATTCAACATAAGCTAGGTTATATTGTGGTACAAAGAATACAAAAGTCTCAATGAGTGGCTTAAAACAACAAATTTACAAAATTTGCAACTAATGTCATTCTATTTTACTGCAGATTTTGACATAAATGCATTCCAAGTGTACAATAGCATATCAAAGCTTGAAATAACCCACATTCTAGCCTATACAGTATGATGAGCTTTCTCGGGTTTAGATTTTCTAATCAGAAAGTGGTGGAATATCTTTGTTTTTCCTAATAAAAGGAAGTATGGGATATTTCTCTATATCCTTATTGACCATACTAATTTTATATGAAGTGTCAGTGAGATATTTCATTTAACAGGATTATCTTCTTATTAAATATTGGAAGTTATTTATATTTTCTGGTTAAATGTTATCAGGTATGAAATAAATGAAAACATTCTTCTAGTCAGCATCATGTCTTTCCATTATTTGAACAATTTCTTTTTGAAAAGTAGTTGCCATTAATATAGATAAATGTGAAATTACCACTTTATTTATCCCATATTTCGTATTATATAAAAAAGTCTATATTATGGTCACAAAGATTTCCTGCATTTTCTTCTACAAGTTAAAGTTTTCGCTTTATATATAGGTCTAAATTCAATTTAGTTTCTGGATAATTATGGCATTTTGATTACAGCTCATTTTTCATACAAGGAAATCCCATTTCCTAAACAATTGATAAGATTATGCTATTGTAATACCAAATGGTTGTTAATATATCAAAGACCATTCCCCAATGAATTTTTTTTTTTTTTTTGAGACTTGATCTCGCTATATTTGCCTGTGGAACCGCAGGTTCAAGTTGCCTGTGGCACCATGGACTCAAGCAATTCCCAGTCTCAGCTTCCCAGGTAGTTAGGATCACAGGTGGGCACCACCACGCCCAGCTATTTTTTTGGGACTAGTTCTTACTGTGTTGCCCCGGGCAGGACCTGATCCCCAGACCCTGCTGGTACTCCATAAACTGTCGCTTACAGGCACACTCACCGTGCCCAGCCCAATTTTTTTGCTCTGTTGCAAAGTACTATTGGTTTTACTTGTATGAGCCTGTGTCTGTACTCTTTGAACTATCCTACTAATTTGCAAAGATTTTTACCGGGATTTCTTGAATCTATAAATCAATTTTGGAAAAAAAATCCCTTCCATACCTCTACTCTGTAAAGTCTAGTGTCTGTAGCTGTTTGAACGTTTAGCTGCAAACTCCTTGATTGAAGGAGTCTTTAAGAGTCTCTTTGGATTTTGCTTTTTTCTTCCATGGGCTGGTAATTCGCTCCTAACAGTAAGAGCAATTCTAAAACGCATCTCTGTTTTTCCTCCTCTCATGAACACTATTCTCTGTTATATGATATCCATTATCTCACAAGATTTGTTTCAACTCATTTGCTATTTTCTTGTTATTTTAAGTGAGGAGGTTCCTGATACAACATATTGACTCATCATGCATTCTGTACTTTCATCATGTATCGCAAGTTTTCGCTATTTGATGAATCACCGTTTTTCCTATTTCTGAGATACATGGAAATGGCTTGTCCCTTAAGTACTCCATTTCCAGATGTTTAGAAAATGTGTAGGTATTTAATATGCTTTTTGTCGATACCAGACATTTACATAGGTAAGGGGCAGCTGATATGCACTCAGCTTATCATCTTAAAATAAGTTTTTTTATGCAAGATAAATAATTTAAGACCAGAATTCAAATCTAGTCTTTTCAGAGTTCAAAGTCCAAGTCATGAAAACGATTATTTTATATGGTATGATTATCATTGCATTCTCATTTATTAAAAATTCAATGTCAATATTCTCTACTATATACTATCAGTAAAATATTAGCAAATGATAAAAATTAGAATATATTTAATTTTAGTTACATATTTGCTGCTGGTGACCTCTGCTGTATTGGGCAGTTTACTTAAACTCTCTGGCTCTGTTTCTGCTTACAGGAAGGAGAGTCACCAAATTTCATGACAATGATTTTCTAGCAGGCAGTGACTGACAGTCACTTTAGGGTGAGTTTTACCTGGCTTTCTGTTCTTCTTCAACTCTAAGACACTTTCCTTTATCAAACTATAGATTTAGAGCTTTCAATGAGAGCTTGGACACATTCAATGTTTCTTCATACCAGGTTTATATTTTTGTTCATTTTTTTTTCAGCTTATCTGATCCATTACCTTTCCTTTTCAAGTTCTTAGTGCCTTCAAAGAACTTGTTATTTAATTTTGTTCTAGAAGAATTGATCTCAACATATTACTTCTCCAAGGAGATTTTTGAAGTCTTATTTCTCTTTGCGATATAAAAGGTTGGTCTCTTGCTAAAAGGATTCCAAATATCAGTTGGAGAAAAGTAACTTTGGAATCAAAGTGTCCTCCTAGAGGTCAGTGAAATCATTCCCTACAGATACATATCTGTAAGCACCCTTTTCTATTAAAAATGCAGAAATCAAGGATTGCACTATAATGATATATTATTATAAGTTATTAATTAAATCAAATGTAATTAGAAAAATCTTGAGATTTTTACAATATCAAAATAATACTTCTACTTCAGAAAACTGAAAAACATATGCACGAAAATAATTCTAAAAACAGGAAAAATGAGCAAAATGGACTCAATGATAAGCAACTTAAGTTTCATCTAAAAATCAGTAGATTTACTTAAATTCAGAGAATAAAATTTGTAGGGAAAGCCCCCTGGAAAATGGAGAGAAACTGAAACATCATGAGGTATTCTAAATCTGCTTACCTAGAAATGAAATTGCAGGGTCCATTAATAAGCAGCACTATTAATAGATAGACCATCTTATTTATTACTACACAAAAGCTAATAAGTTCAGGGTTTAGGTGAGTGCCTCTCTAATATTTTGTAAAAAAAATATTATTAAACTGATTATTTTGATTGTGGGAAGTGGTGTAAAGATTAAAATGAGAGTGAGAAACTTAAAAAGTCTTGGTCTTGAGGGGGGACAGGGTTGAGGATGAACAAAACCAGTTGATGTTTTGAGCAGATGTTTGGTAGACAGTAATTGCAAATTTGGTGGGAACATATGTATTTTGGGGGTGTGAATCTCCACTCTTGAAACTTAAACAATGTTGTAGATAATCTTACTTAAATATTAAAATAGTGAACACATAAAAATAAAATAAAACACAAGAGGCGTTAAATAGCAGCTCACCATATTAAACAGTGGAAACTAGCTCATGCCAGAATTTTCTCATGTAGGAAGCATTCAATGCATATTATTTGTAATACTGTAAATGTTGCTGACTTTGAGGATGGCAATGTCAAAACTATTGCTCAAGCACTTATAGTATGGCAATAATCTATGAGATACTTTATTACTTATATATAAAAGCTAAAATTTTCAGAGTTTAGGTGACTGCTTGTCCAATAATTTGTAATTATCAAAAGGAAAAAAGTATACTGTTTTTCTTAATCTCTGGTCACTACTCAACCACCTAAAGGAATTCAATAGCATCTTTCAACTTTTAGCAGATGGACATTAGGTGCAAATTTACAAAATTTGTAATTCACACACACACATGCACCTTGTAAAGTGTATCAGAACTCCATGTTTATATGGTAAATTCTGGATTTTTTTTTTTTTACTGTATCCATGTTCAGTTTTTTCATGCATTACAGGCTCAAGAATATAGATCACAAACTCTAGGAAGGAGAGTATGGAATAAGCAGTCCAAAAAAGAAAACTACTCAAAGTGGGGAAGGGTGGAGGCTGTGTCTCCTGAGTCTGTTTTAAGGAAAATGTCCCATTTCTGCACACCTCTTTCTGTATGCTATGGCAGTCTCTTTCAAAATTGTCTGTGAAATATAGTTCTCATTTTCTTTGTTTAGCGTTATACATTACCTCTCCAAAAGAAATTGAAGTTTTTATAGTTTCTATTAGTAATGAAGAAGGATAGAATGGATAAGATTGATAACCAGTAGACAATGTCAGAGGCATCAGTAGTCCTTTTTTATAAGAACTGTGGGTACAAGAAAGAGAAAAGTTCTCAGGATGCTAAAGTATATGCATCATGATTCCTGCATTCTCTCCATTGTATAGTCTCATTCTCCTTGAGTATTCTCCATCCTACTGTCTCAATGCTGACAAGAGTGTTATGTATCTAAACTTTGCAGAGGAAAAATGACTACATAAGTTAGGGTGAAAAAGATAGTAATATTTTATGTAGCCTGCTATACAGGATATATGGAGCATCCAATCCTCATGTGACTAAGGAGTGAAGCACCGCACACTAAAAAAATGACCCTTCAATCCATTTTCCATTGAAAACAAAGGCAGAAAACACACCAGTCATACATAGGACCTTTCCATCCATTGCCTAAAAAAAGACAAATCAGATCTGAGGGAAAATGAGTGACATGATGAATAATAGCACAAGCAACCAGATGCCTGAAAACATTCAGCATCAAGAATCGAACAACCAACTCAACAGATAGTAGAAATTATGAACACTGGAATTGAACTGTTTGCACTAGTACTCTACTGTATTGGTAAGTAATATTTTCTCACATTCCAAATGGAGCTACATGTAAATACATATTTACATATTTATTTTAAAGTCCTTGGAAACATGATAAAATATGTAAGGGCAAGGTAAAATGAAGAAGAAAGATATTTTAAAAAGGTGTATCAATAAAATTCTAAGGAGACTGAAATCATAAAATGTGTACCATATAGTTGAATTTATGGAAATTCACTTATAAAAACATTAAAAACAAAATGAAAAATTTTCTAAGAGATTAGCAAAATTGAGCCAAATAGAAAATCTAAGAGAACAAGTGATTATATTAATAATTGGAAAAATAATCATGGATCTTAAGTTGGATCTAGATAGATGAAACTTGCTAAATACAAAAAGTAAATAATTCAATATCATATAAATTACTTTTCAATATTGAGAGGAAGGAATGATGAATCCAACTGAAAAACATGGGCTCTAAGTTAAACAACTCTAAGTCATAAATTTGATCAGAATATAATTTAAGAAATGTGAAAACACACAGGAAAAAAATCAGAGAATTATCAGTTATATTTCTCAATTTCAGATATACATTGAATAAATTACAATCAAAGATATCAAAAATATTTATTCCTATCTAAATAAACATGCACTTATTGTAAACTGCATTTAAATCTAAAAGACAGAGGAACTTAGAGACAAATTTCAGGCTAATTCTGAGAGGTAATAGCTACTACAAACTAATTTTGTCTTGAACTGAAATAATAGGTGTGAAAGGAAAATGTATCTGCTTCCATAGTTAGTGAGTTAGTTATTACTTACAGGCTGTTAAAAGTTGAAATATCTCTTTATAGCAGGGGCCACAGATAACTATGATGTTTGCTTATATTATTTTTAGCAAACAAAACCTCACAACAGATTTTAAGTTAGTCTAAGTGAACCATACCAGATATGCCTATTAAATAGATAACATTAATGTGTTCTGAAATCTGTGGCGTATATTTGAGAAACCAGTGGGAGGAGATAACACATGACATATAATTATAGCTAAAAATTGAAATTTGAAAAAATATTATCCTTGAAGCACAGACTTAAATAAGGAGAGGTCAAAATTTTTATTTTAATATTTTATTTTTTAGTTGTCACTCATAAGTAAATCAGAATGATAGCTTTATCAAGAAAAATATTTCCCTTGCTTCTTCTGATCCCTGATTTAGCAAATTTAGTTTCAAAATCTTTATTTTCATTTATGTGCAAATATCATATTCTTTCAAATTACCACCCAAACATTTCCTATTTCCCCAACAACTTCAGAAAAACAGATTTTTGCAAATATGGAAAATTCCCAACGTGTCATAAAGATCTAGTATATAACAATAATCTATAATATATGATTATAGTTCCATGACCTTGAAATAGACTACATTTTTTACAAGGTCAGAGTACTAAATGAAAATATATATTAATTAATTGAATATCACTTAAGCTAGATATTTCTGTTACTAAAAATCATCTTAAGAAATAATGACTATCTCTAGATAGGACTTAAGAGTACTGTTAAGTGAAAAGTCAAAGTGAAATAGAGTGTATATTGTATGTTATGATTTATGTTAAGAAGCAGAGGAGTAAACACATGTATTTGCACTATATATATATCTACAATTAAAATATGTAAAAGGATTAAATAATATCTTAGAGTATCTATATTAAGAATTAAGAGTTATGGTACACAAACAGGAAGAGTAGATGCTAGTGCTCTCTTAATATACTTTGTTTTATAAATTTGCTTTGTATTCATGTAATTATTTCACATTATTATAAAAGAAAATCATTTTACAAGCACATCCAAAATTTGAGAGCAAGTTGAAACATAAGACTCAAACTTGATATGTAGCTGGTGGCTTCATTACAAAAGGACAAACTATTCACAATACATTAAAAACAATACAATTACAGGTAATTGGACTGTATACATGCCTTAATGGGATATGCCCTACAAATGAAAAGAATGTCAAGATATTAAACTGTTAATCATAAAAGAATATTATTTTAATTATATTCTTTCACTAAGAGCCAACAGGTTTCCAAATCATAACCTAAAGTGTAGATAATGAAATATATTCAATAATAGGAAATGATTAAATATAATTACATGTCAAATAAGAGTGATGAGTAACTCAAATTCTTAAGTAAACATCTTCATGACAATTTTAATTAATTTCTAATTGTTCTGAAACTGCTTTTTCTCAAAATTATTCATAATTAAAAATGTTTTACTAATTGCACATTTATTTCTGTTTTTAATTGAACTATCTGTATTTTAAAATTAATATTTTCTTTGCATCTACTGAAGAAATCCATTATGCAGAACCCATCAGATGGTACATTGATTTCATAGATTAGATTCATCTACAGTCCTAGCTCATGAGAAAATCCTACTGAACATGAATACATCAATTCAAAAATAAGTATTTGGGTCACATCTACAGATTTTTTTTGTCCTCTTCTTTAAGATAGTTTCATTTACCTAGAAATCCATATGTTATTATAGTATCAAATTTCATTTGCAATGGGAGTGAAAAATATAGTGGCATTATACCAGAAAGGAGAGAAGAGTTTGTCTAAAATGTATATACGCTGCTATATTTAGGCTATTATATCCTTGTGGTTAAACTAAAATGGCAATAAATGATTTAGACTCAAGCAGCAAATGTATAGAAATTCCAGGAAAAAGAATTTTTAAATACAGTAAGCATGCATGCATTTCCTTGAAAAGTTAAATCAAACTATATAGAACTCTGAAAATAGACTATATTCATATACTTAGGGTAATTATTTTGTATTTTTCTTCCCATGTGTGATTCTTTAAATTATAGATGAGTGTAACAAGATCACAATTACTTGTAAGTATTTAGGTTGAAGACAAAACAAAGCATAGTTTTAACAATTACATAGAGTTCCAAGTAGTTTTTGAAATCTATTTTGTAGGGAAGAAACCTTCTACAACCTGAATATTATTTAAACAATTATTAATTGAAAATATGTTTATATGGATGAATAAATATTGCTCTAGCATTTTATTGTTGGCATAAATTATCTTCCTTTACCAACTTTTAACCACTTTAAAAATTGTCTATCATTACATTCCCAACAATTTGTCTATTTTCTGATGTAAAGTAACTGCCCTAGTATTTCAGTCTTAAAAATAGTGTTTGCTGCGAGATATTGATAACTGCTCTTTAGCAGGTGAAGTACACAGAAAAAAATCTTTTGATATGGGAGAGGAAATTGTGAGGGCTCTCCTTTTTTACTTATGAATATAATTAGTTTCTTATCCTTTAATCTCTTAATGTCATGTGTTACATTAAGATTTCTTATTTAAGATCTTTTTGTATCAGCAGTCATAGGGTAAGGCTATTTTTAATCTCTTCTGTTATTTCTCTCATATCTTACTTGGCTTATTTTCTGCATTTTTATATTTTTCTTGTGAATTGAAGGCTGGACTTGGTAGTTCCTGTGAGGCTGGGTTGAGAATTTTCACTTTGCAGAGATTGTTTTTTTTTTTCCTTTGCTAAGCACTCTGAGTAACTCCCACTGGAATCATTTTAAATTAACATTACTGTTTTGGTTTTGATGGACTTTACCAACTGATAATTTCAAACCCACATCATTATATTTACAAAATCTTATGTTATAAAGATGTACTCATTGTGCAGAAACTAGGCTAAACAGAGATGCATGTGTACATGTACTGTCTAAAGACAGATTTATTTATTTGTTTATTTTTTGCCTCCGACACTCCTGAAAGCCCTTTCACTAATAGGTTAATAGCAGAAAAGTCCCATCCCCTCCATCTCCAACTCTTTACCTTGAAAGAGCATATATTTTGTGCCCCATATGATTCCCAAATCCCAAGATTCTATTCTTAGACAAATATTTTGTGTACAAGCATGGATTCTTGCTTGATGATACATACGATTCCCTGACATCTACTTAATCTGCACAGTTGGAAATTTCCATAACTTATGTGAGTCACCAGATATTAATGTTGGTGTGACGCCCAACCACCCCTTCTGGAAATTCTAGTACTCCCATTCCCAAGTTCACAGTTGTCTGGGACAGTTGCTGAAGATTATTTTATGGAAAATTAAGTGAAATATTGTTTAATGAATAATTACAGTGGTATGACAACATTCGCAAGATGATTTTGCCTTCTTATCCATCACTGAGTTATGTTTTTGTGAACTAGATTACTTATAGAAATTGGGTAAGAGGTCATTATTTTTCATTAGTACCTGACATACTGACTTTACTGATTCTTATTTTTTTTTCAATCAATTCTTGAAGTCGCCTAGTTGTCTATATACCTACTATGCCTCCAGTGATATTATGAGCTACCAAAGGTCAACATATTTTCTTGAACTCCAGCCACACTTGGAGTAGCCCCCAGTCTTGCCGCATATTCGGGATTAATGTGTGTGAAAGCAAAAAAAAAAAAAAAAAAAAAAAAAAAAAAAAAAAAAGTTCATAACCTTGTGAGTGTCCTTTTGCAGTTTTAGCATCTGTATTGAAATTAGGAGGATAATTTCATGGTAACATCTTTCATTATTAACTCTAGATAGTAGATGTCCAGTCTAGAGAATTGAATGATTAAGATGGTCAATACCAAGCTTCTGAAAAATTCATATTTCTTCCCCATCAGTATATTCCTTTCTGCTTTATTTTGGGAGTGATCTCTCATCTTTCCCAAGGAATAAAGTAAAAATGAAAGTTTCTCAGTTCTTACATTCACCCCAATACTTCCTACACCCTGAGATTTTGGGGGTTTCCCATAAGGTTACCCTGTGATATACTGATATCACAATTTCATTTATTAGAGGGCATCTTCTGTTTAAGGCTTAAAATGATATCACAGCAATTTATTTAGAAAGATCTGTCTTTCCAAGCCAGAAACTTGCATCCTTAGTCAGGATTAAGTCCATTTTCCAATATTTTCTCCATTATCTGGTCATATGCTATTCCTATTCTGAAATACCACTCTTGATATATACGTGTAACTCAGAGGCATTTAGTACATATCTCAAAAGTTTTTTTTTCTTTTCATTTGCATTAGGTGAATTGCAATCCTTTTTGTCTTTTTCTTCTTACTGCTGTTTTTAAGTGGAGACCACTTTTCCAATGTGTTTTCATTTTAACTATGAGCACAGAATTAGGATATTGATTTAGCATATCTTGAGAGGAACAAGTCTTATAATACATGGCATCTTCTTCAGGTAGGGTCACTACGCAGTCTGCAGACAAGGAAACTGGGTTTTATATTTGTGACAGGATAAAAAATGTTTTTACCTTGAGTATTTCCAACAGAGTTCCTTATTCAAATTTATCAGAATTGTGTACTCAGAGACTATCATCCTGGGGCTTCAAGTTCCTCTCCTACCTGATCAGAGGTCTGACTTTGATATAATGTAATTCTTATGACTTTAGATTACTCTTCATCGTTTATAATTAGGTCTTGAAGCTGCTGTTCAGCTGAGTCTGACCATTATCTATAAAAGGTAAGAATTGCCACTGAAGTAGCAAAAGGACACTCTCACTTTTGCAGCATGATTTAAATTACTAATTAATGCTTTTTAACCCAACAGTTGCTTTTTGTAAAGTCCAAATGTCAAAAGCAGTTTTCTACAGAATTATTGCTACCATTCTAGAATTCAAGTACAATTGCCCCACCTCCCCAAAATATTAGCTTTCACATGAATCTCATTGCAACTGACCACAAATAAATGCTGTGTGATCCTGCAAATCTATGTTAACTCTCACCCTAATTATAATCAGAAATGAGAATCCTCATTTGTTTTTTAAAAATGGGAACACTATCCCCAAAAGATGGTTTAGCTTCTTCTGTTATGAAGTACTTTTGTCTTGATGTCCTAAAAAAATGTTTTCTGAGAAAATATATATGTGTTACTGGTTTATCTGGAGCTATAATCCTTGGACAGGAAGAGCTGAAGTGAAACAAGGAAGGCAGGGAAGCAAATGACACATTAAGCAAACTAATAGTAATGTCACAGAATGTCACAGACTAATGGGAACAATGAACTATTATTCAGACTAATTTCATAAGACTACACTGTCCACATCCTCTGATATTTTCTATTTTGTCTCATGATGTGTTCACATGTCCCTTGTGTGTTACCCAATCCAAAGAGGCCACCAGAGTTAGCAGTATCTCATGCCACCTGTGTGGTGGTTCAACAGATTTGGGAACTAATGGTGGGACCCAAATTCCCTGTGAGTCCAGTTAATCCAGAGCTTGTCAGAATGACTTAAATGTCCACAGTAGCAGGTCTGATGGAAGCTGCACTAAAGCTAGGCCCCAGTCTTGCAGATGTAGGGACAGCCATGATGTTGGATGATGAAGCAAAGTTGATAGGAATGAACTCACCTCTGAGTAAGTAAAGGTGATCTGAGGGCAACTAAGGCCCATTACACTGAAGGAGTAGAGAAATCAAGCCAGCTGCATTCTTGCATTTTTCTCTAAATTCAACTTAATATTTCTATTTTCTGTGTCATAGTTTTTGACTTTCAGTTTGTATGTATACTTTCACATTGTATGTATACTTTTTATATTTATCTCTTCTAAAGAAATGAAATATTCATATTTGTGATTTGACAGTTTCTACTCTTTATTATATTTGATTCAGTTACAGAATCATTTTAGGTGGTTCTAGGATGCTATTTCATTTACAAAGAAGGAAAAGGAAAATAAAAAAGATTTTCTACTTCTTTATTTTCCTTGCCAACTTTTAATCGCATGCATATTCACTGAATATGTCGTTTCATAATACTGAATAAAAATGTCTATGTTATAACTAATTAGATGCTAGGTTAATATTAAAGCCTATATTAGAATTCTTTTTGATTTTGCTGATTTATAAGATACTGATAAGAGTAGCGCATATGATAAAGACCAGTATCAACTAAAATGGGTGAAAATGTGGAGAAAAAGGAATTCTCATTCACTGTTGGTGGGAACATAGACTAATCCAGCCCTTTAAAAATCAGAATAGAGGCTTCTAAAATAATGAAAATAGACACCATAAGACCCAGCAATTCTACTCCTAGACATCTCCCCTCAAAATATAGAAAATACAAATTCAAAGGAATATACAAACTCTTATGTTCATTGTATCACTATGATAATAGCTGAGTTGTGAAAACAACTTAAGAGCCCATTAAGCAAAAGTCTAAGACTTGAAATGCTTGGGTTTTGATTTGTTTGTGGATATTCAGATAAAATCTTTTATGAGGTTGTTGATGTTGATTGAACAAGAGATAGCAAAATAACAGAATTGAGAAGATTTTTTGGAAGGTGAGCAAATTATTCTTGAAATCCACTTGAGCTTTCAAAAACTGTTTAGGTCTCATCTACAACTCTTCTATCTGATAATAGGATGCTACTGGGCACACATAATTCATATGACCTGTTATATTAGGTTATGTTACAGCCTTGATAGACAGGGAATATGTCTAGATTTCCTAAAAGCCATGAATGGATTTCTCCCAGGGAGTGATCAAAGAATTGTATTTTTTAAGGAGAGCTATTTATTATCAAAGGAAAATATATTTGCTTCAAAAACCCAGAGGCATCTACTATGGTTTTCCTATCATGACTTGCTATACTTTATAAAGAATGTCACAGACATTTTAGTAATGATGAATATTCATTGACTAATAAAAAATATTTAGCAATAAAACTCTGGTCCTCCTGGAATATCTTTTCTTATCTGAAACTGATGTGGGTATGCCATATTTTGTAATATATAGAAAGTCAGTTGAAATTGGGTCATCAGTTATTATAATGTTGTACCCATAATTCAAAGACCTACTATATTGTCTCTTTCTTACTATTAGGGAGTGTGAAGCATGATAACATGCATTTTCTTCAGTGGGATAACTCTACACTTCCAAAGTAAACAAATTAAAAACAAATTGTAACAATTATTGTATTATATGGGACTCATGCTTATTATGCCTGTGTATGTATGTCTATTTTTGTCTACAAATAATATAACAATGGTCTTCTACCTACCTACCTACCTTATCAAGTTACATTAGGTATATTGGTGTTTACTGCATCCAGGAACAACTTGAATAGGTTTAAAGTCAACATGTACTGTACTCTGTCACTATATGAGGATGTAGATTTATCCCTGAGATAAAGTAAAAGGTTAAAATATGTCCTTGTATGGGTAAAAGAAAACTACATCAACTGTACTTTCTCTTTAACAAAATGGAGGGGAAAAAATCAATCATATGCCAGATCAATTGCTGCATCAAAGTGCCATCAAGGAGTAAGATAAAACAAAACAAACATACAAAAATCTATCACCTGGGCTCTTCAAACAAACCCTTGCTTTTACCAGTGAGTCATATAGTACTCTGGGAATTATGGGACTATTTTTCTCTGTCATTGATTTGCATTCTCTGGGAATTGTTGATGCCCTATCTTTTTCCATGCACAATGACTCATTGGATTGTCTAAAAGTCATTTGAGGGATTTGTTATAGGAAGATTCTTTACATTAATGTGTATGGAACTATGCCATTTTCTTTATGCAAAGTGATACAGCAAGGAGACATTATGTAGGAATCACAGCAACACCTGATTCCTCTTCCATATGACTGTTGTACTTATGCATGCTCAAACATATACAAAATGCATCTTGTAGTCCATGTATTCAGATATTGCCCAAGTTTTCCTCTATGTATTTCATGGTTTCAGGTCTTATGTCCAAGTCTTTTATCCATTTTGAGTTAGTTTTCTTTACATTGTGTGAGGGAGGTATCTTGGTTCTTTTTTTTTTTTTTTTTTTTTTTTTTTTTTTTTTTTTTTTTTTTTTTTTTTTTTTTTTTTTTGGCATGTCTTGGTCCAGTTTTCCCAACACCATTTATTGAAGAGGTTGTCCTTGTTCCATCATAAGTTTTTCACTCCTTTGTCAAAGATTGGTTGACTATATATGTGTGGCTTTATTTCAGGGGATTCAGTTCTGTTCCATTGGTCTGATTGTCTGATAATTAGAGATTACTATGTCCCCATCAGATTTAATTTCAAATCCTACATATGTTTAATTCTACTCATAAATGGCATAAGATTCAGGAAGAACCATTAAAATAAATCCACTTTGGGAGGGGGGAAAAATATATAACAGAGTGGTTGTAACCCAAAGAACAAAATAAAACTACAATAAAAAAATAAAATAAAATAAATCCACTTTGTCACTTAAATAGCAGTCATGAAATTCAGTTCAAAATAAAAACAGTATCACCGAGTCTAACACTGCACAAAGTTCTCCTCATTGACAGTTATTCATTGCACAGCTATTTCAGGAGTTGGGGAGGGGTGGAAGTTATATTAAAGGAGATGTAACTGACTTAATAATCTAAACAAACATGAATTTTTACAACTGATTAACTAACAACCAGTTAATTGCTGTAACACCATCTGAAGTTACCGTCTGTGCTTTCTAGTCAGCTGATCTTATGGATTCTACCAGTGACTGATACTTTGAAACTGATCTGGAATTGAAATAAAGGAAAGAAAAAAACTTAAAAAGTGGAAAGTAGGAAATATTACCATATTATCTGCAACAGTAGGGAGGAGAGAATCTCTTAATCCCTCAAGGAGATTATTAAATGTAATTTAGAAGTATAGATAACATTCCCACAGCAATTTCAAGAAGTAGACTGTAATGACCCCTGATTGAATAATATTACATAGTAAAACATGAAGTTGAGGGAAATATACTTCTTTTAAAAGTAAGTATATAATCATTGTCCTAAGAAATTTGTGAAGAAAGCAGAAAACAAGGAACAAAGTCAAAGGTGTTGCAACTGACATTCCTTGGATACAGAATTCTCTGTAGTTTCAAAATCAATGCCAAATGATTGCTCCTTTTTCTTTGTTCTAATCATCTGCATCTTTTAGATGTTCCCTACATTTAAAATTTTGATATATTCATAGCTGGTCAAAAAATGCAACTGTTAATTGAAAAATTTAGGGAAATAAGATTATGTGTAGGAAATCTTTTAAGTTGAATACAAATGAAAAGTGTTGAAAAAATCATTGTGGAAATAATTAATATGAGTTATTCAAGCAAAAGTCTACCAAGAAGTGCTTTAAAATGAGTATGAGAAGCATAAACAAGACATAAAAGTAAATATATTTTAAGTGTAAGAATATGAAATGTAAATAGAGGATGGCTTTGAAATGATTGATATGCTTTAATTATGTTTTTAATTTTATTTTATATTACTTTTTCCATAAATACATTCATTTGATTCAAAATGAAATTGAATACAAATTGTGTACTGGACAATTTAACTAGCCACTTTTTTCTGTACCTATCCCATTGTTATATATTGATATTATTGTAAATCAGATTAAGGAGTGTCTCATTCAGATGTAATGACTTAAAATATCAATTTAAAAGTAAATAATTATTCAAGAAAATGTAAACAGAGTGTCAGGCAAGAAATAATAAAAGCTTATCTGTGCAAGAGTCCACACAATTTTACATCAATGAGTAGTTCTGGTAACATACCTTTGAACTCAGTATAAATATAAGAACCCGATTAAGCCAATGTGAGAAATTCTGGATCTGTTCCCATGAGAATTCTCAAGTTCTTCTCCATACTTGACATCTACTGCCAGAAACTCTGCCTAAAAAAGTATCACTCCCCTCCCAAGTGAGCTGATGTTATAGAGGAATTCCAAGAGCTGTTACTCTTTCTAGTCCTGCTTTCTGGAACCTAGCCTCAGAGGTTCACTTTCCTCCTTCTTTTATGTCAATTGAAAGGCATGCTTATATTGGTGTAATATGGATACACCCCCCAAAAAAAACCAAACAAACATATTTTGACTATATAAGTTTACTTGAACCATAAAAAAACCTATCCACTCTGAGAGAAGTTAGCACTACATACATTTCCTAGAGATAATCTTTTTTCTTGATCTTCAGTGTGTCCTCATCAATTTCTGTTCAGAAATTGTAATAATGCTTTTTAAAAAGTGAATCAAAACCCACTGTACCTTATGTTGGGCATGGTGGTGCATACCTGTAAGCAGCAGCCTAGGAAGCCATGGTAGGGACCAAGGATCACGGTTCGAGTCCCACTCAGGGCAATGTAGGGAGAATTAGTTCCAAAAACAAAAGCTGGGCATGATGACACATGACTGCAATCCCAGCTACCTGGGAAGTTGAGGCCGGGGATTGCTTGAGTCCATGGTACCCTGGGCAACGTGAGCCTGCAGTTCCACAGGCAAAAATAGCAAGACTTAATCTCAAAAAAAAAAAAAAAAACAAAAAACACTGTACCTTAATTCAGGTTTCTTAACTTACTATGACAATTCCATGTTCTGTTGACATCTTATTCCATAAATAATATAGTATTTTCTACCTTTATTTGACCTATCTCATAAATCATCCTCCCCCTTTAATCAGCTATGGGATAATTTGGCTTATTGATTTTCTCTTCACCATCATGCGTATATACTTTCTCATTTGAAGAAAAGAGTTTTCACTGGTAATTCTAAGTTCAACTTTTCTCTCAAAGTTTGAAATAATTGTGAATTTATTTTTAATTCCCTGATAAAAACATCAAACTTAATTGCAGATAGAAATGACCTAGACTGTGACTTTGTTCAGCAGTCATACATGGACCACTTAATATTTCCCCTAAAAAAAAATTAGTTACAGGAAGAGTAGATAAAAAAATAATTTCTCAAACTCATTGCCAGATACCACATCAATAGACCTAACTCAATAAGGGCAGTAAAGGGCTCCCACATTTTAAAATATCCTGGTTATATTTTTCACTGAGAACCACTCATCTAGACCCTTTTGAGGAATTGATTAACCATCTCACCTCTGTGGTGCTAATCTAGACAGAGGAATTCAGACTTTTGGAGGTGGGTATACTGGAAGTAAATATAGTTTTCTAATAAATGACATCCTACTTATTGGATGGGCTATAGCCAAAGGTGATTGATGCTTCAGATGAACATTTTAGATGAAGAGCCATGGAGCAAAAGCACAAAGCTGGCATCGCTTTTTGTTTTTGAATGAAAACATAAAACCTGAGTGGGACCCTGTATGTGGCACCTAACTACTTGTTCATTGCTGTAGTTCCTCATATATTATTTTCCCCTTTGTTACATAAAAGTCAGTATAACTACACAAATACACAACAGCTTGCGCTAAACAGGAATATCTTGCTGAATGTGAGGGCAACAGTGAGCAAAGGATATCTGTATCACCTTAATATTTCTTCCATGTTGGTATTTGCTAAAAATAAAATCTGCAATCTTAGGTAATATAGGCATAAACTTAGGTGTGACCATTATAAACTAAGACACACTAAGTAGAACTAGGCACAAAGAAGATAAAAAATTGTTCTGAAGGTAAATCTTTAGAAAACAAGTTTAATTTCTTATAGTCTGTTTTCCTTACCCTAGGAAAAAGATGAAGCAAAATTAATTACAGTGGTTCTGAATTTACTTTTCTATTTTGTATTATGATTCAGATTATTTGTCTTTTTAGTGTAGCTTCTAGTTACAATTATCTTTAGATTATTTAAGAACCAACTGAGGATAGAGTCCCTCTCCTTCCTGAAAATTAACAAAGGTGAAAAATGCAGCATAAACATTCAGTGTTGCAGAACTTAGGCATGTGTCAGAGACTACTAATGAAAAGTTGTCCATCAAATCAACAGACCTGTGAAGTCTCTGGTTCCATGACATTGACATCACCTGAGGCATATTTAGGATTACTCTTTTGAATTTTAATAGAGAAAAATAATAGTGCTAACAATAAGTATAAAATAAGTCATTAATCACCTACTAAATCCAAGGTAAAGGTAAGAAGAAATATGTTAGCAATTACCAATTTGAATGCTATCTCATGTCCATCATTCAACAGAATAGAAACTGATGATACTTAGTTTGACTTTTTGTTTTGGACCAAAGAGTGACAGAGAATTATATAATAATTTTCATATTTACTTCATAAGCATTTAAAACTTTTTTTAATTTGAATTATACAGATAATGGACAATTCAAAGTTGAGTATTTGTAATAGTAGTCTGAGATCTCTGTGTTGGATGCAATATCTACAAATATCTGATTAGGAATGCCATTAATTAAATATGGCATTTATTGGACTCATTATTTTCTAATGAGAAGAAAAGGATACTAGGGTTAAATTGAATGTGTGAAAGGACAATAGGTTGAATAAAATATCATCCAAATGGCATGTTTGCTTAAGAAGTGTGCTTTGTGAAAAAAAGCAATATACAGTTATATTTTCTTAAAAAAATACTTATTATCTGAAACATAATTTTATAACTTACAAGTAGTATGTCCTGAAAATGTAGAATATAAAGTAAATTAATAGTCAGATAAAGACAAACCTAAGCCTTGTAGCTGACTACAGAACTGAGACAACAAGAGGAAAGAAATTTGAGGATGGGGGAAACAAGGAGGATAAAAGGTATAATGATCTATGATGTTGGAGCTAACTGGTGATGGATGGACTATAGTTGTGATACCTGATGAGGGCTCACCAGTGTTACCTCAGTTACCTCTTATTAATTAATTTTTAAAAATGAGAAAGGAAGAGACTAAGAATTCAATGAAAACTGTTGTAATTGGGAAGAGTTTATGCGATTCTTTTCATAGTAATTTGATTTTGTGAGTTTACACAGAATGTCTGGCATTTTGATTTACAAAGTGAACACTTCAAATCTACTTTCCTTACAATTATTCACCACTTGAAACTAGCAATGATGAAAATGTGAAATTGCAGATAATAAGCCATTTCACACTAAATAGATTAATGACCATAGTTTCTATAACTCTAGTTTACTGTACCATTATTTTTTAAACACTGAAGCTATTCTCTAAAGCTTATAAAATCAAGGTGTACAAAAAATAATTAACATTGTACAAATAGTATATTTGCCAATATACTAAAAAACATAGTCCTTCCTCTTTTTTCTTCCTTGCACATATTTATTTATATAACAAACATTAATAGAACATCTATTATGTCCTGATATTGTCCAATTGTTAGCATATGTAAGGCCCTGGTATTCATGAGCTCATATTGTGGGATAAGTTTGTATTCTAGTGATTGGCATTCAAGTAAGTTTAGAGAACTAAAATAATAATTCTGTTATTTGTGAATACTTTTGTACTTGAACTAATAAGTGTGTTACAATCAATAAAAATAAATAAATAAAAAGCAGAATATAAATTTACTATTGTATTAAATTATTTATTTTAAAAGATTCAGCTTTTTGAGATTATATTTTCAAATGTTTATGGCACTTGAAAATGGATATTTTGAACTACAGTATTAAATAGCCATTTATATGCATTAATTTAGCTAGAAAAATCACATCCAATTAATTGGTACTTTAGCAAGCTTTAAAAACCTCAAAATGCCTTTAAATTGAGTGTTTTAGTCTCAAGAAATAAAGTAGCTTAAACTTCTCTTTTCCTTCGCCCCCTTCTCATTCTGCTTCTTCTTTGTTTTTAGATGTGCTTTGTAAGCTTCATCTTTTTATATACTTATTCCTCTTTTTAACTCCCACTCCCCTCTTTTTTTCTTTCTCATTCCCTTCTGTTTTCTTTTCCTCTTCTCTTTATTCAATATCTTTCTCTTTGTTTCTTCCTTCATCCCTATTTATTTTAAAAATAATATATTTTCACAAACTTGAAAAAAGAATCCATTTTCTTTATTAATGTATTTAACTATGAACTTAGGAAAAAGATTGAAGATAATTTTCAGGTCCCCAAAGGAATTTAATGAATATCCTAAATTCAGATCTTTCATTTTCCCAATGGCGCCCTAAGGCAGTAATAAATCATGTTTCAAACAGTACACTGAATAAAAGAAAGTACAAATCTAGGATCAATAGCCTGGGGTTTTATCATTGTACTATAATTACTAACATAATTTAAATCTAATGCCATCTAAATTGAGTTTAACTAAAAAGAACAAAACAACACAATACAGTATATGAGCTAAGAATTACATGTTATTTATTTTGTCAAATATAGACCATCAGCATAAATGATTTGCAACTAGGTTAGACATTTGAACTTCACATTAAAATTTAGGTCACTGAAGCTTAAAAGGGGAACAGTAACTTTCTCATCAAGTAAATATCACTGGTATAATGATACATACCAAAAAAAAAACAAAACAAAACAAAACAAAAAAAAACCTACTTTCCCATCATCTGGATGCTATATATTAAACATTTTTATTTTAAAAAAATTCACATCCATTTCCTTAATTTCAACAGATTTTCTTTTCTTCTTAAATTGCAAAAATTCTTTCATTGTACAGCAGAAACAATCTTGATATATTTATGTCATCTGCTAATGTGAGACTGAGAGTGTTTATTATGAATGGCTGAAATGTCTGCAAATCAATTAGTAGACTTTATTTCTGTTTTTATTTGTTCAATCTCAAGCATACTTCAAATACTTTCATATGTATTTGAAATGAATGATATCAATATGTCTGTGTAAAGAGGTTTTATATATATTTATATAGCTTATTTAAGCAAAACCAATCAATACATGGGATAGGCAATTTAGCATAATATAATAACTGTCTAATAGCCTATTTTGCATAGTATATACAAATACATATCATATATATGCACTATATATAGTGATTTTATTGTGAAATATTCCCATAACAAGTATAATGCCACTTACGTATGCAGTTTAATTATAAATTGAGCACTCATAAATGCCAACAGCAGAAACAAAATATATATACATATATGTAATATATATACATATATATGTAATATGTATGTATATATTACATATATGTATATATGTAATATAGATGCAATATATACATATACATGTATATGTAATATACACATACATATATGTAATATATGTATATATACATGTATATGTAATATGTTATATATATTACATATATATGCATATATATTATTATTACCAGTTCTGAAGAAGTTTCTGTGAAATCCTTCCCTAATAGCAGTCCATTTGCTCCCCACAAAGAAAGATACTCTCCTGCATTTACCATCTTATAATAAAAAGTAGTGCTTGTTTACTATGCTGAAGGTAAGACTTTCTGTAGGCATTTCTTTTATTTTATATGTATATATAAATATATATACAAATATATATATATAAATATATATAGTAGTTCTATGACATATTTATTCGTGCTTTTATTCCATGACAGTAAGGATGGCTATCATTTATTAAACACCTATTATTTGTTGATCCATTTTAAATCACTTATGAATTCATATTTCATCTTTAAACAACTTTTTGAAATGAATCATTTTGTTCCCACTTCACAAAGGAAAATACTGAGGCTCAGATGTGTTAAATTATTGTTTGTGTTTACATAAAGAGGAACTCATATGTCCTAGCATATCCATCATCATAGTCAATGTGACCCTGAATGTGACACTGACATCCCATGATATAGTTATGTTTATTCAGTCATGGTGTCTAGAATTGTAGGAGGATTTTAGGTAAAATGCCAAAGTGAGATATTGAGTAGAAAAAGAGCAGTGTTTCATCAGTTCGGTTGCTAGACAGATATATCCCCAAAAGTGAATAAACTGAATGTGCCTACTGTAGTTACCATAAAACATTTTCTTTCATCCACATAACATTTTTACTCAAAATAAGCTATAAACTTTTAGAAAAAGCTTATTTAAAAAAACCTAAACTCTATATTTTGCTTCCAAACCTTTAAATAACCATAAGTATATGTGTCAAGCAGACTCATTTTAACATATAAAAAAGTACATTTTTGTAGATGATATGAAACATTATTTTATAATTATTGAGGCAAATGAAATGGAACAGAGAGTACAGATAAAAATTGAAGTAAAAAGGTTTTGCTCCAAGAAAAAATTCCTAAATTTATAAGTGATGAATGATGATTATACTTCTTTTGTGCTTGAGGGCTTCCACCAATATTTAGAGATGAAAGAATGCCTAACATAAATGGATAATTTTCTCCTTTAACCTCATTTGAGGTCCTGTCCTTTGACTTAGCCTTGGATAGAAAACATAGGACTAAGAATTTAATAGGATAGGATCATTTCCAAGGATGAATAATTATTAAGCCCATATTTCTTTATCTTAGTAGGCATAGAAACAACAAGTGTCTGACTATGTGTACAGATTTGTTCATGACCTTCCTTCTATAGCAATGTCCAACTCATCTGAACAACCTACAGTTTTACATTCATAATGTACTTTATCTGGTGAAGACATTTGTAATTCATTACCCTGGTACAAGTGCTTTAATTTAAATAAAGAAAAATCTGTGAAAAACAAATGCATATTAAGAAAATAGATAGATAATTTGTTCATAACAATGCATTTAATATATCATACTCTTCTAACTTGATATGTAAAATAATTTTATGAAATAACATGTGCCCAAAGTTAGAAAATATCAATACTAAAAGTAGAAAGACTGACAAAAACAAAAGCAAATTTAATCAATTTCATAAATTTTGCATGCAATTGAGCTTGCTTATCTTTAACAGTGCCTTAAATTAGAGATCGTAAGAGCTATTTTTTAAGAAATTATGATATAAAACTGTATAAGTTATATTACTATTGAGCTAGAACTGGCTAACTCAGTTTATAAAAATCTGCAGTGCTTTCCAAATCTCAATTCAGTGACATCACATTAGTAGTCTGAAATTGACTATTGTAGAAGTATGTAGGACACAAAAATTGGCCAACAGTAGGAAACTGGTTATTTTTCCCAGAGAGTATAACATTGTATATATTTTTGTTATAATTCTTAGGCATTTTTAATTTTCCTATGGGAAGAAAGTAATAAAAATTAATCAAGATGTAAACTCATTCAACATCTTTTCAATTAATTCACTAAGTAGTAGTGTATATTGAGCATCAAATGATAAAAATCTTCACGCAAGCAAACTAAAAGTTTTAGCCGATGCTCTCAATTTAAGCAGTTATCCTTTGGCTACTGAAAATGTGGATACCAAAGTCAGAACTGTCAAATAGTCTCTCTTCCATTACAATCTAGTTTATTCTAAAAGCAGAGCTATTCCTTTGCTTCCTTATTTGTTTGTGAACTATTTGTATGTTTTAATCAGTCTTTTAAAATTTCACACACAGATTCCTGACTATAGTAATCACATTATCAACAATGAACAAAGGTTGCACTTAATTTAGAAACCTGGCCTCATTTTTCTTAAATAATAGAAAAGGCATGTTTTGAAAATCCAACCTATTTATGGCATCTCTTAAAGGTTATGTCCAAATGATAGTATTCAAAGATTGTCCTTTTCTCTCACTGTATAGATTTGCTTTTCTTCCCTTAGATTTAATTACAAAAGTACCAATCTCAATCAAATATCTCTTAAACAAGAGGAAATTTCTTATTTAGCCGACTGGAAACGTGTTTTAGAGGTAACAATTTATATGTCAACAAACACAAAGACTACAATAGTCTCCTCCTAAAACCACTACCTCTGTTTAGCCCACAAGGCTGTGATTTAAAGTGCATCCAATAAATAAGTCTGGACAAAAGCGATTCCGTGTCTTTGTTCTAACAATATGGCAACTATAATTCTGATTTCAGTAACTCTAACAATTACTACATTGTGTCAGACAAAAGAGCCTATGGAGCTGAAAGAGTAACAGAAGGAAGACATCACATATAATAATGGATAGATTTAAGTATTTGACCCCATTTCTCATTTAAATGAAATTAAACAGCTGGATGGGGAGAGTGATAAATTCATCTAAATTCTAATTTAATGCTAAGCCAAATGTCTAAGACAGGCTTATAAAAGTAGCTAAAATTTTAAATGCCAACATTTTAAGAAACATATTCCTTCTTTAGTCTTTGGTAACACATTTCTCCAGTTTCTCTTTGAACTAAAGGCTGCTTCACTCTTCTCAGTGACAGTGATGTGATATTTTGTGAGATCATGAATGTGGATGCTAAACGGGTAAGTGTTGACTTGTGTATGTGTCAAACCATTTTTCAAATGGCTTAAGTTCCTTATAGCATCATAAATGGAATGGTAGCAAACTGGTTTACAGATCCTTTCTGAGCAAGACTGTTCCATGCAAAAGGCTGGGAATATATAAGGAAAAAAAGAACTTTTTTCGTAATTTGGAAGGGTTCAGTGTGGGTAAAGGACAAAATGTGTGTATACATTTTTATATATATGCATACATACTATATACATACATATATATATATAGCATAGATTTGTGTGTGCATAAACACACATTCTATCTAAATGCACTTTCCGCCAAGCATTTAAAAAAAATCACATTAATGACTTCCAAAACAATGAGTAATGTTTCCAGCATTCAGTTGACGCCGGGATTTGAAATTCCTATAGTTCAGCTTTTCAGGGAGTGGCCTGTGTTTCAGATATCTCAGTCTGGACTATAGTCTTCATCTCTTCTGTGTCAGGGGGCAGATGGAGGAGTACCCAGAACCCCAAACTTGCATTCTCTAAAGGGATTCTGCTACATAAAGACAAAGCAACTTTTAGTGTGAACAAACTTTAATACCATTAAAGTGCATTGAGAGAAACAAGGAGTAAGTATTAGAGTTCCCAAATAAAATATCCAAAGCTACCCAGCGTTCCTGGGTAAATGCCCAGCCAAACAGTTGGCCCGAAGTGGGGCTGCTGAAGCCCAAAAGCTCGCCACAAGTCTAAAGCACTTTTTATTGAG
Source organism: Uropsilus gracilis (assembly GCA_004024945.1). Classification (NCBI taxonomy): domain Eukaryota; kingdom Metazoa; phylum Chordata; class Mammalia; order Eulipotyphla; family Talpidae; genus Uropsilus; species Uropsilus gracilis. Next base: position 92,886 of record PVHY01003888.1, read on the forward strand.
GAAGAATACAAAGAGGGTAAAGGAAGTCAGGCAAGTCTGGGATGGAAGGAGAAAAATTAAAGTACAAATCAAGATAAAGGAGCCATTATCAACTTCTCCCCAGTCTTTCACCTGCACACCTCCTCTGTGTCCCCAAGTACCTGGAAGCAAGTCCAAAGTGGGAAGCAAGTGGGCCATCTTCCTCCATGTGTGTCTCCCTGTATCTTTCCAAGTGTCTCTCTCTTTCCTGTGTCTCAAGCTCACTTTTACCCCTTAGTTCCAACCCTGCCAGGTGGTATGGAAAAAAATAGAATCTCTGTCTTTTCTGAAGGTACCTCTGTTACCTGACAAATTTCAAGTGCACTAACCCAACTCAGCTGTCCTATGTCATGATCCTCAAATACAAACCAGGAGTCCTACTTCTGTGTCCTCACCTCTGTAGCTTGCCCTCCATCCTGGGTGCCTGCTTGTGTACCCCTTTAACCAATACAGCACCTGGCCGTAGGAGCTCTGATATTGGTGGGTGTCTTAGTAAGTTGCTTTCGGGACCTTGCACTGCAGCCACTCTTATTTGTTTGATTGGTTTTATTTTTATCATGAATGCTGTCAATCAGTTTTTCCTTCAGAGATTTGACTTTGACTGAGACTTTTTGACTTTGCATCAGTTCTGTTGTACATGTCTGGTGGTTAGTGTTACTGTGCTGTTATCTGACTGAACTTCCGATTGTATAATTTCATACAAAAAAACAAATTTGATCAAATTTGTTTCTATAGAATTATGTAGAAATGTATCATGTAGATGATTATAATTATGACAGCTGATTCTTTCTAAGGACAATCCTTTCTTTAAAATAAAATAGTTTACTCTCTATGTCCATGTCAATAACTAACCTGTCATGTTGTCTTAGTATTATGCAACAAGGTTCCATGAAATACATTTGCTTTCAACTGTGATGATGGAATGTGTAGATCTGACATATTCTTTGACATTAGTCCTCAAACTACATATCTACCATTCATTCCACCATTACACGCTGAGTTTTTCACCCTCTAGGGAGGATTATTCACTTATCGGCAATAGGTTACTACTCACCAGACTCGTTAGAAGGCTGTTAACCTTCTTGGTCTTTTTGGATGATAGAATTTCCTTCCCATTTTCTGATTTATTTAAGTGAGGGATATTGAACAATAAGGACATGAACACAGAAGTGGAATAAATGCCTCAGTAATTAGAAAAAAATGATGTAGTTATGGATATTAAGGAATTGACAATCTGTAATATAGAGTTTCAATAGTAAACATGCTGAGTTCTTACCCTAAGGTTTTCTCTGATCTGGGTGTTGAAAATATAGTTAACCCTTTTTGAATGAATAATTATCTAAGGTGTTTGCACAGCTAAAGTGTAATGGGAAAATATAGTTATATTAATGGGAAAAGAAAAAAATATAGTTATATTAATGGGAAAAATATAGTTATATTAATGGGAAAAGAAAATATAGTTATATTAATCTCCCTATAACAAAAATATTATATTAATCTCCCTATTAGTTTAATAGAACAATGGATTTCATCATTAATTTAAAAATAAAAAGTGATAAGATCTGATGCATAGTTAGAATTGTGGCAGTGGATCATAGTGTTATTTATTTATCATAGTTCTGCAAGGGTATAAAAAACACATTTGTACTTATTCAGAATCTACCTATTATATGTTAATGTGGGTGCTGCAAATTATCACAATTTTTTTTTTCTAATCACTGGTGGATGCCCTTCTTTACTTAGCTCATTAGTTTTATGCTCCTCACTGTATATTTTTTTGCAGGTTTTCTTCATTTTTGTAGTTTCTTGCCTAAGTCAGCCTGCTGTTTCTACTGCTGTGAAGTGATCTGCTCTAAACTGACATCTATCTTTTGCACTCAACACTCCAAGCTAACTTTGCTGCATTTAGAAGTACTATTGTAAATCACTATCTTAATCTAGGCATACAATTTTCCTACTCTGATTACTTAACTGCTACTTCTGGGAGCAGCACCAAAATTGCATCCTGACTTGCTGAGTAGTTTCAGAATTCTATTCTTAACAAACAACATTGTTGAAAGAAACTATTTTTGCTGCAGGAGGGCCATGTAACAGTAAAAAGAAATAAAATAAAATAAAAAAAAGAAGAAAGGTAGCATTTCTTCTCTTCTTCAATTATTATATGTTGCCTTTCCCCTCTGATTACTCAAAGATTAACCCATGAATGATCTCCACTATGGTCTTGATTCCTAATCAACCTTGGCTAATGGAAGAATCAGTAAAATGCATCTAATTCAGTCATACTTATATATAGAAATAATAAATATTCATTTATTTCACACCTGCAGGACTCTCCCTTTGCCTATGCCCTGCCCATATCCTGCAAAGAAAGAATTGTATCCTTTTTTCAGTGACTGATGCTGACATTGATGAAAGTCCCAATATCAACATTACAGCATTAGGTTATTTGGAAGGCAAAGGAGTTGTTACTGAGACTCAGAGAGAAAGAAGAGCTCTAAAAATGAAGATTATAGATCAAATAGGAAGTGAATTCCTCTTTTTAAATTATTCATTTTTATCTAAGACAAAATATTAATTTGTTATTGTGTTTTAAACTAATGTCAAAGAACTGTAATAAAAATTACACAAAATTTCCAAAATTCCCATTTCTTTAGTAAGTTTAGAAATTATAGCCTCCAAATCAATGCACTCTAATTCAAAATAAACTCATTTCAGTGGTATTAGTTCTTGCACAATAAGGTACTGGAGAACTCAGTTACATTTCCTGAAATACTTTTAAACTTAAAATGTGTTTATTCAAATCAAAGCTATTTTGTTCAAAAAAGAAAACATTTTCCATTTTAGAGTATTTGGGATAAGCAGAAAATATGTAAGGTACAGGTCATGCTATTAGTCTTCATTGGAATCTATCTCCTCCAAACTTTTCTCTATTGAGGATAAATCAGAACAAAAAAAGTTCTAGATCTAAAAAATCCAGATCACTTTCTAAGAAATAAATGTGGAATGACAGCTCTATAGAGATTGTTACACAGGTGCTCTGTCATAGCATGTTTGATGCCAAAAATATAAGGCTTAGATAATAAATCTTAAAGGGTACTGGTTTCATGTTGTGTCCCAGTTGTATCTCTGGATGCTCATGATGTTGACTTATTTGTGTTACATAGACAAGGAGACAAAGCAATAGAGAAGGAATTCAGTGCAATTGGGTGAAAGGTGAATTGCAGTGCATATGTCATTTTTCTCTTGTTTCACTTGATTAGATCTTAATGTTTATATTAAATCACAGTTACAAAATACACTTTAGCAAATATGGCACTAAAAAGCATTTATCAAATATCCCTACAATTATCTCTAGTGAGAAGTAGGGGGAAGGGAAGGGATAACTGATATTATTCAGGTCATGTCTCTAGCAAATACAGAGTTAAGTATTTCATCTCCCTTTACCATGCTATCAGAAGGCTTGACCTGGTTTCCAATACTGTGCAGTACAGTAAGAAGAGTTATATTTAGTTATATTTATTTATAGAAACCAACTGTGTGATTTACATGTCCCAAGGAGGTGAAGTAGGTGTCAGCTTGAGCCCATTAAGTGTCATCTAATCAAATTGCATGAATTAATGTTCTCAGTGAGCAGTGTTTCCTGGAGGTATATTGGCTAAGGTGAGAAGTGAGGATGTAGATTAATTGAAAATCAATTTTTGGAACACATAATGGACTCTTAGGTAGTATGCCATTGGCAGGTAAACCTAAATGCTTTGGAGACTAAAAGGAAATAACTGATAAATACACTGCATTCTTGGCCAGCATTCATTAGTGTAACAGTCCATAATTTCACAATTATTCCAACACCTGTAATTACTTGTGTTTATGTTGGCTAACATATTATTTGGTTTTGAAAACTGCAATACTAATTATTAGGTTCTGAAGATTTATTTTGTAGTATCTACCTGATTGCTACTATTTATCATCTGTAATTCTGACCCTGTAAATTCAGGACTTCTATAAGCTCCTGGGAGTATTCTCCCTTTAATGAGACATTTATAATGAAGAGATATTAAGATGAAACATTTCATTGAAATGGTCACTAAACATCTAAATTCATAAGCAACTCTGTTTAAATGATGCAATGATAGTATGTTTATAAGTACTAAGAATATCTTTTAGATTTATCATACCAGAAGTAAAATTGAAAAAATATGTATTTTAAATTATTTATTTTATATTTTTATGAATATTAATTTTTAAGGTAACATTAAGATCTCCCTCATCAGGTATTGCTACCTTGTACAACCACTACAGAATCATCCATAACCCATTACCATAGTCCATTGTGTGCCCTTTATCTTTTTTCTTACCCCTATAACATCTATGTGCTTCATTTTTATAGTCAACTTTGATGAGTTAAATTTTAAGCTTGTCTTTATTTGACCCATCTTTTGCTTTCTCTGTATTTCATATATTTGCTCAGTGAATTATCGTGTAAGAGCAGCAAGACAGACTGATGGTCAAATGGTTTTGCTGTTTTCACAACAGATTATATATTAGAATATGTTGGTTCTTGTAAGTTTTATCTAGTAAGGCTCTGGGGCCAAAAACATGTATTTTAAAAGTGATAGCAAAACTATATCAGATAGATAATTCTAACATGGCCAGTCTATATGAATGCATTTGAGTATCACTATTCAAGAATTTATTAATTTTATGTAGAAGAAAGTGATAGTCAACAAGGATAAGAACTCTAAGGAACTATCTATTCTTAATTTGTCCAATGGATTTCTTTATGCTAGAAGGAAAGTTGAGTTCCAGTTATTTGAACATGAAGGCATCTCACATTCTAATTTTTTTTTCTCAAAATTTATTATTTTGTCAGTCACTTACTCATCTATATATATTTGAGGGTACTTCCATCTGCGCATGTTTCACTTACCCTTCACCAATAATGTCCTCCCAACATCTTATCCTCTTCATTAACCTTCCCCCTCTTTTCCCCATCCCCCTAGTAGGCAATGCAGTTTTTTCAGTCTGATAATGGTTTTTGCTATGCTTTCACTTTCTTCTTATATATTTTATTTTTGTGTTGGCTAAGTCTACCTCTTTTCCATATTCATGATGATTGCTTTAGAATTGAAAATATGAATTATTCATTTACAAATGGATATCTAAAGTCAATATCATAGTATTTAAACTTTGCGCTTTATATTCTATCCTTTACTCTTTTTGCTTCACACATCACCTTGCCAATGTTTAGTTCCTAGCATTTCTGACTTTTCAAGTGAAATTATATTCCAGGAATATAGACCCCTATATCTACTGTATATAAGAAATGTAGTACAGTAGTTCAGTATTCTCCTAAAGATACGATAAACCCATGTTACTTCAGAGAGATATTTTGCATCTAAAAAAGGAAATTAAGGGCTATTTCTGAGAAAAAGACTTCTAATACTAGCTGGAAGATGACATGTCTGGACATGCTTCAAGGCTCTGAGGATTGACAATGACTTAATTACATTTGATCTACAGTAGAGTACAGTGATCTACACAATCCACCGCAAATATCTACCATGAGTTTTAAGCATACTGCAAAATAAAATAAGCAAGTAAACCTAACATTCTGCTCTTTTCTGTATATCCTGTTCCTATATATTTCTGAACTTTATTTCTTTGCAAACTTGCTGACATTGCTTGTTATTCATAAAGTTGTAGCTCTCAAACTTAAATGGAAAGGTTCATTTTCATAACATGACTATGCTGCTTAGTTTTATTTCACAGAACTACTCCACATTTTATGATACAACATAAAATATCTTAGGATATCACAGTTATGAATCATTTAGCACCCTAGAATATATGAACATAATTGTCCTATAAGGCAATAGAAATTGCATGAAAGAATCCCTCAGAACTCAATAAGCATATTTTAAGCCCTACAAATATTCCAGTTCTGTGAAATTCTGTATCATGGATAATGAGCACAAGAATATAGATACTGTAATTCAATAATCGTCTCTATAAAGCAACAACAACACTGAACTCAGATCTATGTAGTTATTTTGTAGAGAAATAACTCTGATTATTAATATGGGGGATGTTTAATATAGTACATGAGTCATCCTGATGTATTCTTCTGTGATAGGATACATTTTACTATGATATTTTCCTGAGTTCAACTACAAGAGAAAAGTAATTAAAAATGAAGATTCAATGTTTATTTTCATCACAAATCATACTTTATTGTAATGCATACTTTTAAAGATACACATTTAAAAAGGTATCCATCATAAATTTTTATGTTGTACATGAAGAAAAGTGGTAATATTCCAAATAGGTAATAACTTTACAAATTGCATGGAAATGAATGGCACAAATGTGCTAGTGTCACTTTATCTTAGAAATACACAGCAGTAAAATTCATCATTTAGAAACATTTTTATTCAGATGCTTATACATTCAAAACTCTTCCTCAGCCAGGATCTATTTTTTTTCCTGGTTTCATTTTGTTTTACTAATAATATATAAAAGAAGTGAATAACCCATTAGCTTCCAAGGATTGTTATTATCTCCCAGTGTGGGTTCTTAAAGTTCGCAGAGAATTAACTAGGACATCTGGGTCTGTGGAATATTCAGAAATCCTTCCTTCCTCTTTTCCTTCTCCAAGATGTCTGTGCATGAATGGGATTGATTTTGGAACAGAGAATTCATCCAGGAATAATTGAGCTGTTTTCAAATTAAGTATAGAGCATTGTTGTGGGGGGGGGGGGAATTCTATGAAACAATTCTGCAAAAATTTGTAAGCTATCTATCCTTTTCTTGAAATGAATTTTTCACTTGCAAGTTCAAATGGTTTTAGTTGCTGTTTTTCCTGAAATATAGATGGACTTCCTTCTATCCTCACTACTACTGTGCTACTTTATCAGTGTTTTCTTAGTACAGGTTGGGCCTAGTAGGACTCAGAAACTATTTTAGAATCACTGCATAAAAAATATGAGCACTTATTACTTAAATATTTGTACAGCCTCAGTTCCATCATTTATAATAAAGAATAATAGTCACTATTTCCTAAGATGGTAGTAAACAATAAAATAAAAAATGAGATTTTAAATTTCTACAAAAATGTTTTGAAAGTAATGCACTCTAAATAAAGGTTGCCTTTCTTTGTATTATTTTATTATTAAATTATTTTTGTTTAGGTAACATTGGTCAAAATATTATGTTTTAGAGGCACAGATTCACACTTCTTTGAAGGTATATCAGTACAACACAAACACTAACAAAGCACCCATAACTAGCCAAAATAGTTCTTTGGGTTTCTCCTTCCTTTGCTCCCCACTCTTCTCCCTCCTCCACTCTGTAGACTCTGTAGACTCTGTTCTGGAATCAACTTTCTAGGGATTGTTTTGGTTTAGTTTTATCTGTTCCTTTGTTTTGTTTTTATGTATTCCAAGTTTGAAAGAAATAATCCATCTGAAGGTTTGTCTTTCCTTCCCATGTATTTATTGACATAGAAACTGCACAAAACATCGTCAAATAGGGTTCAATGGTAAAATACCCTCCCTCCCTAAAATGAAATAGACACTAAGAATTATAAGTTTAAACTGTCACCAATCTTCAAGGATGCACTATAGCTATTTTTATCTTTTTTAAGCAAGCTAGACACTTGGAACTACTAAGAGACTCTCATCCATTAAATTTATGTATTCATTCACTCAGTAAGGCTTTATGGAAAATCTGCTATGTGGTGCTCACTGTGGGAAGTTCTGGGAATAAAACAAGGTAGGAGACAGACATGCTTGCCATTCATAGATAAATGAAACAGATAAACCAAAATATGATAAAATATTTGCACACAAAATATTGCCTCGTTATTCATATTGATTCATAATTATAAAATTTAAATAAAAATTTGAAGAGGTAACACCAAAACAACAGTAAAATAATTCAGGCTCTACATTTTCATATTTAAAGTCATCACGCTCATTTGACAAAGTCCAGCATCCATTCATGATAAAAGCCCTTGAAAAACTGGGTATTAAAGGAACTTATCTTAACATAATAAAAGCCATCTATGACAAACCTACAGCAAATATCATCCTAAATGGAGAAAAACTAAAAGCATTCCAGCTGAGATCTGGAACCAGGCAAGGATGTCCACTCTCCCCACTACTCTTTAATAT